>LOJH01013925.1:0-26167 GCA_001685095.1 Ellobius talpinus | reverse complement strand
TAATGGGCCAGGCAGTAATTTAATTAATACAATTTCTGTGTAATTATTTCAGGTGTAAGCTAGCTGGGTGGGATGGAACAAAGGGGCCTCGTGCTCCTCACAACAATCTATCTCTTTGAGGGCACTCCCCAGTGATCTACTTCCTCCCAACGACTTATTTCTAAGTGTTATTTGAGTCTTTTGAAGCATTTCAGATATAAATGCCCTCAAAGAATGCACTGTCCCCAACCCTTTTCTCCCCCTATAGACCTCCTTCTCTACCTCTCTCTGTGTATCATCTCTGTGTGCTGTTTTGCTTGGTTTTGTTTGTTTGGTTTGATTTTTAACACAAGGTCTTCTGTAACTCAGATTGACTTTAATTTGCCATGTTGCTCAGCCTGATCTTGAATTCCTCCTGATCCTTTTGCCTTTGCCTCCACTCTAAAAAAACAAAAGAAACAAATAAAAAACTAACAAAAAACCCTACAAGACTAACAAAGTATGTGAAAAAGGATGCAATCTATCAATAATTATTTTAAAGGTAAATGGATTAAACTCTCCCATTAAAAGACAAAATAAAAAGTTTCATTTTGTTTTTATTTTTTATTTATTTATTTTTTAACAAAGACTATCTTCAAGAAACTCAGTCTAACTTTAAAGATAGTAACACAGCAATGGGAGAAGACCTCACTATCTCCCATTCCACAGTGGACAGTAAAGGGCTTAATTACTTAAAGCCGCAGGTGAGCTGAAGGAAAACTGACCTATCATAAATCTTAGGTTGTAAATCTTATGCAGGAAGACACGCTAAGATCAACATGTAGGCCTCTACCTCTGTTTACGTGTACAACGTTTTAAGCTTAATGGGGGGGCGATGGAGTTGCTTCTCCTACCCAAAAGCTCCCTCTTCTGCCCTATAAATCAGCAAGTCCTTTCTACCTGGGCAACACGGTCTTCAGTCCCCTGGAGAAACTGCTGCCCTTTGATGTTCTGACTGAAGGACAATTTGTTTTGTAGAGATCAGTTTCCTCTTTCTTTTATTAATGTGTCATATTGATCGACCCCAACCTAACAGGCAGAATATTCACACAGAATTCAGAAACAAACAAACAAACAAATAAAACAGATGACACCAAACAGACCCAACAAATGTGCGAACCCTGTGCCCAACGGCATGTTCCCCATTCTTCCCAGGCATGCATGGTTTTTCTGCCAGGACAGATTGCATGTTTGTAAACTTTTCAGCTTTTCTTATGTGATTAGTTTCTAGTCTCATTTCACTGTGGTTGGAAATGATATTTGGTATGATGTCATTCTTCTCGAATCAAGATTTATATTGGGACCTATATGTCCTATAATGTCCATAATCTCCAAGGCAATCTGTAGGCTGTGTGTGTGTGTTTATGATATGTGAGTGGGCACATATACCACAAAGAGTGTAGAGGATAGATTTTAAAGTAGACTCTCTCCTTCCACTATGGGTTTTGGGGAGTGAACTCAGATCATC
Source organism: Ellobius talpinus (assembly GCA_001685095.1). Classification (NCBI taxonomy): domain Eukaryota; kingdom Metazoa; phylum Chordata; class Mammalia; order Rodentia; family Cricetidae; genus Ellobius; species Ellobius talpinus. Next base: position 24,681 of record LOJH01013925.1, on the reverse strand, counting down.
AGGCTTTCTGGGCAAACATTTTTATCAGCCGAGACATCTGGCCAGCTCAGGTAAATCAGTCTTTGACAAGTGTACCAAAGACAGTTAATATTGAAAGAACAGAGTCTTCAACAAATATGGATTTTCATATATAAAAAGATGAAATTGGATCATTATATAAAAAACATCAACTCAAAGTAGTTTACAACTCAAGGTAGTTTATTCGTCACAGGGTCCTCTCCAGTCCCATTTCCTCTTGGGGAAATGGCCTCTCCAAAGCAGTTAGATGATCGCTGTTTTTCTTCATACAGTTTCTTATGAGGGCGGAGGCAATGATGTCACCGAGGATGCTCCAAGCATTTAGCCAAGTTGTGGGTTAAAGTTACCTCCTGCTCTCTCCCTGAAGTTCCTCCAGGATCGGGTGTCCTGGCTTCCTGTCCTAGATGGTGAAGGTTGGCTGCCAGGCATCTGTGAACCATCTGCTGCCACATTCCACCTTCATTAGGGAGGTGGGTGAAGTGATAGATGGGTGTACAGGCCAGATTCTGTGTGTTCCATGAGCACTTGTCTACAGTTTCATGTCTAAGGCCCTTTGGAGTCTCTGGGATGAAAGATGGTATCCTGATTATAGTGAGAGCCTCAGACGGCTTTGGCATATAGAATGTTTCCCAGGTATATAGCATTTTTTTTATTGAAAGTGGCATCCCAGAGCACATTCCAGCTTGGAAGAGTTTCTTTTCTATATCTAGTCCTTGGGAAGATGTTGCTACTTCCTTTATAGATTTGGTCCCCGTCACCCAAGTGCTTGACTTTCTTGGAAAGAGAAGAGTGCTACTATATATTCAATTTTTATAACTTAAAATTCTTTTTGTAAAATCAGATCTCTATGTCAAGTGACTATGTGGACTCTGGAACACTCAAAGGAAGGCCACAAGTGCTGAGTTCCCTGTTGGAATAGAGACAAGGCAGGTACAGCAGGCCATGGGGCTCAGAGCCAGAGAGAAGAGCATGGGCTCCAGAAGGTTGAGAGAATGCTAATTCTGCCTCATAGTTGGGTTCCTTATCTCTTTGATCTCACTAGAATGACAGTCCCTGCTCTGGACTATGTAGGACTGGGGATGTATCTCAATTGGTTGCATGCATGAAGTCCCCAGCATTGCATAAATACTGCTTGGTGATCTATGCCAGTTAACTCAACACCCAAGGAAGTGAAGGCAGAAAATCAAAAGTTCAAGGTTGTTCTTGGCTATATAATTTGAGGACAGCCTAAAATACATGAGATCTTGTCCAGGAGATAGCAAACAACAACAGCTTCCCCAAACCAAAGCTCATGTATACCATGTTTTCAGTTAGGATGACTTTGTCCCTCAGGCAATGGTGGGCCATGCTCAAACACACCATTAACTCACAGGGCCTGGAAGAGTGTGCCATTGCCACAGGGTGGGTACAAGCAGGGATGCTACTCAACATCTTACAGTGCTCAAGTCATCCCACAGCAGAGAATGGATCATGGCACCAAAGCTCCATTTGTAGAATGCTTACACCATGAAATCCTGGATTTGATCCCCAATGCCATGTATGCTGGCTGTGTTTGTGTACAACTGTAACTCCAGCATTTGGGATGCGGAGAATCAAAGGTTCAAAGTCATCCTCATCTACAGAGAAAGTTCAGTGCCATACTGGGCTACATCCATGAAACCCTGCCTTTAAAACCACGACCACAAATGCCAGGATATGAGGCTGGCAGCCCCCACCATGGGTGCTTATGTGAGGTGGGCAGCAACTGCTGCCTTTCTGCTGGGCTGTGATGGTCTGTTTAGCCTTCTCCCAGCTGAGACCTTCTGATAAACTTCGGTGCTTTCTCAGTGATCTCCTTTTCTCCCTGTGCACTGTAAATTTCTTCCCTCTACAGACCTCACAGTCACCACCCCTTTCTCCATCTCTGATCACAGAACAAACTTCCAGAAAAGTGGAAAGTGACAGGCATTCATTTCCACTTCCAGGCTTGCTTACTTTATTTTCAAGGAAGAATACTCAAGCTTGGTCTAAAGGTGACTGTCATCCAAACTTTAGGCAAGGCAATGTACCAGAAGGTTTGGATATTTTTTTTTCTGCTAAAATACAAGTGCACAAAGAGGAACCCCGGAGCAGCACAAGCTCCCCAATCAGGAACTGGTCCTGTGAGGATGTTGTATTAGTTACTTTTCTCACTGCTGTGACAAACTGCCTGAGAAAAGCAAGTCCTGGCTGTGAGGCAAGTAGCTAGGCTGTATACATGCTCCATCATCCCCATGACCACAGAGCCCCTCCAGAGAGGCCTTTCTCCACCCATAGAGGTTTCCCTGCTATTGTTTCTTTCTTGTTGCCTATATTTTGACCTTTTTAAAATTTATTTGCTTATGAGTATTAAGACATGCTGAAGCCTTTCCCACCCTAACCTATCTCTCAAACAAATCAGGGTTAGAGAGATGGGCTCAGTGGGTAAGGGTGCTTGCAGTACAAGTCTGATGACCCGAGTTTAATTCCTGGAACCTACAGAATGGTGAAAGGAGAGAGTCTACTCCTCCAAGTTGTCCTCTGACCTCCACACATGTGCATGGTACACATATGCTCTCATTCACACGTACACACATGCATGCATGAACACGCACACATAATATAATAATAGACAACATTAAAAAATTTAATTCATGCTTCAAATTTCCCTCAGCCCATCTTTCAAGTGCTTCCTATATTTCATCCTAATTTTCTCAAGAAGTTACTGTGAAGTTCTGCCTGTACTGACCATCTCCTCCTCCCTTCATCCTGCTTGCTCTGAGATCTTCATGACCTAGATTCCACCCTGATGACTCCCTTGGTACTTGCCAAGGTCATCAAGATCTCCCCTGGTCTCTGTACAGAAAGCTGCTCAGTTCTGATCTCATTGTCGTTGACACAGTTACCTTGCCACTTGGCTGTTGACAGCCTTGCTTTCTGTTGGCAAACACAGCGCTAACCTCTCGGGCTTGCTTTCAGTCACTTCTGATGCACTAGAGGGCTCTCTGCCAGCTACCCCAGCTCTTGCCTTGACTCAACCCTGGTGACTCATATGCAAAGTTCAGCAGCCAGCCACTCAAGGGCCACACACTCCCAGCCTTCTGCCTCTCACCCAGAGTGGCCTTGATTTCAAGTGCCTCCACTCACAGGCTCTTGGAAACTCCACGTGACCCTCTCTTGGGAGCTTCAACTTTAACATAGCCACACCACAGTAAACTATTTCCTAACAACCTAGCAGTCAACAGTTTTATCGTTTACCTAGCTGCCCGAGCCAGATGCCTAGGATCCTTCTAGAAGTTCTCCCTCACACTTCTGCAGTCTGTGAACTCTGAGTGACATTTCTTCATCTCTCTTCTTTCCCTGAAAAGGAAATGGGTCTTAGAGGAGAAAACTATTGCCACCACTTTTCTAGACGGAGTAATCCTTACTGCATTCTAAAACGTAGCCTGCCACACAGAGATGAGCGCAGCTCTCACCTCTCATCAGAGAAGCATCTCTTCCCTGCAGATGGAGACCACCACAGAAAGCCAGGGGGAAATGCAGAGAGCAACTGTTGCTGGGGCACGCAGCCCAGCTGATGTGCCTACAGTAGTTAAGGCTCAAGAAACATCAGGGAACAGGGATGGGAAAAATCATAAAAATCCAGAGCACTAAGAGGTCTCCAGTAAGATCGTGTCCCTCTGAGTGGACAGGAAAGCAACACTCACAGTACCTCATCAATATGGCTGCCCAAAGAAGATCTAACAAGGTCATTAAATATTCAACATCAGCAATAAATATACTAATGTCGAAGGGGTGGACCTCATGGAGACTGAGACAAAGATCCACAAGCGACTGGGGCTGTTCAGAAGAGGAGAATTAGTTTTTCCCAGGGAAGAGACCCCTAATTGGTCATCCAGTGCCAGGGGTCTGTCTTAAAATAATATACACACGAGCAACACTAAACGGACTCAGCAGGTTGTGTTTCTATATTTATGAAATTGTATATACATGTAATTATATATATAATGTATATATACATGTATACAATCAAGGAAAAAAGAGGGTGTGCATTTGAAAGAGTACGAGGACGAACATGGGAGGAGTTAGAGGGAGCAAAGGGAAGGAGAGAAGTGATGTTATTACATTTTAATAATAAAACAATTGGGACTAGGGAAATGGTTCAGATGGGTAAAAGTGCATGTTGTACAAGCATGAGGACCTGAGTATGACTCTCCAGCACCTATGTAAAAACATTGCTCATGGCTTCGTACAGGTGCACTTAGCCCCAGGCAGATTCATAGGACAAGGATAAAAACTGGCCATATTCATTGCCAAAATACCACAAAAATACTCTAATCCAGTTGTTAGTATTTTTCCCTCCTGAAACCTTTGAGCTGGGCCTCCATAGTTCGTACTGCTCTCATCACAACTGTCCCCCAAGCTCTCCGAGAATGTCCTGTTAAGCCATGCCTACAAAGTTCAACCACTTTCCTAGTCCGACTCAGACAGTCTAAAAGTCTTTCACATCCTTCCAAAAATCAGCATGGTCATGCTTCTCACAGCAATTGCCCACGCCCTGATACCAGCTCTGTCTTAGCTACTTTTCTATTGCGGAGGAAACACCATGACTGTCTTAGTCATTGTTCTACTGCTGGGAAGACATAGTATGACCAAAGGAACTCTTATAAAAGGAAACATTTTGTTGGAGTTTACTTGGAGTTGCAGAGGGTTAATCTGTTATTGTCACGGCAGGGAGAATGGCAGCATGTATGGTACTGGCGTAGGAGTTGAGAGTCATACCCTGATCCACGGGCAGAGAAAGAAACACTGGGCCTGGCGCCAACTTCTTAGATCTCAGCGCTCACCCCCAGTGACTCACTTTCTCCAACAAGGCCACACCTACTGCAAGAAGACCACACCTTCTAATCTTTTCAGACAGTTCCAGCCTCTGGTGACCAAGCATCCAAACACACGAGCCTGTGGGAGTGTGTCTTATTCAAACCACTACAATGACGAAGGCAGCTTATCAAAGAAGATGTTTACTGAGGCCCAGGCTTCCAGATGGTTAGAGTCCATGGTCATGGCAGGAAACATGGCAGCAGCAGGCAGATATGGTGCTGGAGCAGTAGCTGAGAACTTAACTTCTGATCTGTAAGATGGAGGCAGAGAGAGTTAACTGGGTATGGGGTGACCTTTAAAACCTCATAGCCCACCCTCAGTCACAAGGCCACACCTCTTAACCTTTCTCAAACAGTTCCACCAATTAGTACCAAGCATTGAAATATGTGCGCCTAAGATTCTCATTTAAACCACCAAAACCAACCTGTGGTGTAAAAGCACAGCCCTAGCTATATGACCTTAACCATCTGAGAAAATCCCTAAGACTAGGGAGATGACTCAGACAGTAAAGTCACCACTGTGCAAGCATCAAGACCTGGATTCAGAGCACCAGAATCCATGTCAAGGGTTGGCATCACGGTGGGCATCTGTAAACCCAGCACCGAGGGGGAGAACAGAGACAGATGGATCCCCGGGACTTGCTGGTGATCCAGTCTAGCCAAATCCATAAACTTCAAGTTCAATGAGAGACCATGTCACAATCTAATAGATAGGTAGATAGATAGATAGACAGATAGATGATGAGGTGGAGAGATGATTGGAGAAGACACCTGACATCATTCACCCCTGGCCTCCACACACATCCACACAAACATGTGTAAACACACACACACACACACTCAACATTGACATGAGAAGTTGTAACCAACTGGAGCAGCTGAGCTTGGACAGGAACGAAACAGGGTTTTTGGGGATACAGGTAATGAACTTGAAAGGGATTTGCAGAAGGTAGAGTAACCTCTGCTGACTGACTTATGGGGTGCATTGCCATCCCTAAGGGGAGTGTGGGCAGCATAAAGCATGGGAAACAGTTACCATTTCCTTTTTCTTGTGGTTCATGGAACAGGATCTCTCTAAGTGAAATTTAATAAAGTGAACTTGGCCTTCCACATGGACCAATACTATTGAAATTTCCTACTAATGGAAGCCATTTATCCCTGGTAGCCTTATTTCTCTTCTTGGAAATGAAGTTAAGGACTCTTAGACACCTTCAGAATTAGGGCTCGTAAGCTTTCTTTTGCACAGTCATCAAAGTCGAACAAGATTTCTGTCTTTGTTTAGGAATCCATAAAGACAGGGATTCTATCTTTCCAACTAGGCAGCAAAACATATTTCCTTTTCTGCGATTTCCCTTAGAAGAAAATGACATTTGCTTATACAGTTCTATTCCCCCCCTTTGGTTTTTAATTATAAAAAGCTTCTAGCCACTGATTTATTATATAGGGAACAAATTGTGTCTTTGAGACCCACTGCACGGTAATTACTTAAGTTAGCACAGCAGATACCTGTGCGGGGGCCAGCAGTCAATTTTGACTCAGAATAGATAATACACGGACTGCTATTAAGTTTAATGTAGATTAATGTGACTTGCTTCCCTTTGCATGTATGTATGCAGGTACCAATAATTAAGATTAATTTCTGTTAGATAGAATGGCCTTCACTGCGCATGGTGCCGGAAAATGCTTCTTTAATAGCTGTTAATTGGATATATTTGCTTTGATGGTGAAATCCTGATTAGTCTTGTTATCCTGAAAACCCCCATTGTGCTCCCCCCATCTGCCCCACCCATATTGAGGGGAAGGAGATTGACAGTGGCAGAGTGGGAGCTCTGAGGTGATGGAGTCTTTTAGCCTGGTATCCAAGTCCAGGCATGTCATCTGTTTCCCAGAGAGTTTGCGACAGCTGCTCCTACCTCCTGAGGACCTACTATGTGCCAGGTACCCTTTTTTCCATGTTCATGTTTTGCATTTGTCTGTATATGTGTGTAATATATGGTTTACGTGTGTGTGTATGTGTGTGTGTGTGTTTATTCCCTTCAGCCTGGGTCTCTCACCGAACCTGAGGCTAGAAAGTCCCCATGAACCTCCCTGTATATGTCTCCCACAGTTCTGTTGTTACAGGTATGAGCATATACATGCCTTTGCCAGCCTTTTTTACATGGGATCTGGACTTCCTCGTATTTGCTCAGCAAGCTCTCTTACTCCAGGGAGCCATATCCTCAGCCCCTATTCTTATTTATTTATTTTTTTACTGTGCATGATCATGTGTGTGGAAGTCAGATGTCAACCTCTGGTACTATTCTTCAGAATGCTGCCCACTTTGCTTTTTGAGACAAGATCTTCCTCTGGTCTGGAAATGGATAATCCTGTTGAACTAATGATCAGAGAACCCAGGACCTTTCTGTATCTACCTCTCCAATACTGGAATCACAAGCATGCATCACCATGCCCAGTTTTAAAAACATCTATTATGTTCTGTTTATTTTGTGTGGGGTTTGTGTGTGTCGCAGTGAGTGTTTGGGAGTCAGAGGACAACTTGCCAGGGCTGGTTCTCTACCTCCAACATGTGGGTGCCAGAACTCCAGCACAGGTCACTGGGCTTTTGGGCAAGGGCATTTACCTTCTCGACCATCTCACCAGCCTGAGACATTTTGCAGAACTGCTCCCTAGAGTAGATAATTTCTTTAATTTCATGTTGTAAAGAGTGAGTATTTTGTCCAGAATGTTTGGGACCAGCTGCGGTTTTGGCTTTTAGACTTCTAACGTTTGGGTTGTTTTCATACCCTTAACAGAGCTGCTGGATAGGTATCAAGTCTAAACCTGAACGGTTCATGCTTGCATGATACTTTGAACATACAGCCTGAAGGGAATTTCATACAGCATGTTTAGTACACCTGGATTTTCACTGTGATCTGTTGCATGAAGTCAGGTGCGGAATTTTCCACTTGTGATATATCTTGGGGTGTTCAAGGTTTCAGATTTGACAGTGTATTGGATTTTAAAACTTCAGACTGAGGGGCTGGGCAGCTATGCTAGCATGCATAAAGCCCTGGGTTTTACCTCAGAAACTGGGCATGATGGCACATATCTGAAATCCAGGCACTTGGAATGTGGAGGCAGGGAGATTGGGTGTTCAAAGTTATCCCCCATTCAGAGTGAGTTTGAGACCAGCCTATATGACACCCTGTCTCAAAAAAAAAGAATTTTCAGATTAAAAATGGTTAGTCTATCTGGATACTCTTTTTTTTTAAAAAAAAATCTTTGTGTGTGTGTGTGTGTGTGTGTGTGTGTGTGTGTGTGCCCCAGTTGAACTCAGAGGACAACCTTGGGTGACAGTCTTTGCCTTCCAACCATGTTTACAACAGGCTATCTCGGTTGTTTCTCCAAGACACTCAACAGGCTGGATGGCCCACACACTTCTGGGGGTCAGCCTGTCTGTGGTTCCCATCTCCTCAGAGGAGTGCCGGGATTATGGACACACAGCCTTCCCTGTCCAGCTTTACATGAGCCAGGGGGTTCCAACTCAGGTCCTCAGGCATGTGGAGTAAGCACTTTCCTCGAGGGGCCTCTCCCCTGCTCCTGTGTGGAACTCTTGTAAAAGGCAAAACCAGGCCGGGCGGTGGTGGCAGACCTCTTTAAGGCAGATCTCTGTGAGTTCAAGGCCAGCCTTGTCTACAGAGCAAATTCCAGGACAGTCAGGACTGCTATACAGAGAAACCCTGTCTCTAAAAACAAAATAAAAAAAATAGAAAAAAAGGAGAAGGAAAACAGACCTGAAACACTAACTCTAGCATGTTTAGCATCTTAACTGGCTTGTATTCACATGTCCTGTTGCAAAGGAGATGCTGAGAGATCCACACTAGGAGGGCCAGTCCCAAGATGCGGTTGACTGTCTTTGTTTTTCTCTGCTGCTGAAGACTTTAGAAGACTCAAGGGGTGACCTAGGGTGCTCAGTAGGCTTCAGCTGTTCTTATGGGCCTCTATGCAAACCTGTGTGCTCACTGCGTGGGAGAGCTAGCTGTCTTGCTTCTGGGACTGGATAGATGCCTCTGTAGGTAAAATGCTTGTTTTGCAAGTAATAGGACTTGGCTTTGATCCTCAGAACCCTCACAAAAGGCTGAGTTTGGTAACATGTGCTTATAAGCTCAGAGTTGAGGAGTCAGAGACAGTCAGATCTCTGAGGCTCACTTGCCATCCAGCCTTATCTGCTTGGTAAGTGAGAAACTTTCCCAAAAACTCAATGACTGGCACCTGAGGAACAGGCCCCAAGGTTGACTCTGGCTGCTCAAGCATGCATACAAATGTGTAACCAAATCACATCTATACAAATACAAAGCAAGTTTATCATTGATGTTTACAGAGCAGATCAGTAGGGGAATAAGTTGGGTAGAAATACTCATACGTAAAGGTCTCTGATCAAGCCTATATTTACTCTGGAACACTTGTATCACTTTAGTTTGGGACAAAGAGTAAGAAGGCTTTAAACTCTAGCAAATCTTTGAGAATATTTTACCACTCCATTAGAAGTAGTTCTATTGAGACCTGACCAGACAAGAGGCGACCGAAGGTTTCAGACCTCAGGCTACATGAGGTTGGTCTCACTATTGTAAGATGGCTGTGCTCATTCTGCACACCCAATGATGGTGGGAGCGTGGGGTGGGAAGGTCTCAGCTGGCCTTGGACTGAGTATGGCTGTAGCACCTTTTTTGTCAAGGGTACAATTATGACTGAACCTTACAGATAATCACAGTTATGATTTTTTTGAGAAAAGACAGTGTGTATATTGTTAGACTTGGGAGAAGAAGATGAGGGTTTTGGGAAAGAGAGGTACTGGATTTAATTGTCCTTCAGAGAAGCCATTTATTAACCCCAACAGACAGGCAGCATGGTATGATGGGATCTGCAGGAAGAAACTTTAGTCTCACTAGACAAAGCAAGCTTTCTACTCTTGTTTCCGAGGGAAGGGGGGGTTATCAAGAAGAAGCAGGCTTGGTTAGTATGGGATGTATGTTATGTGACCAAGACAGAGGAGCAGGACATATATGACTTGGACTGTTTGGAACGGGTCACTTTTTTTGCATCTTTATCAATGCATGAACCATGCAATATAACAACAGTCAGGTTGCCTCCAGCCTCTGGATGACAGGGGACTATGTATGTTTCCACATTTTTCAGAGTCTCTCTGCTTAGTCTGGTTACATAGAGACCCTGGATTTCCTACTAGAGACCCTTACTGACAAACTACTTTCCCCCACCCTGCCATGCAAGCAAACCAAGGTCTTTATTGACAAGCTCGAGCTTGGTCAGCAGCCCAACACTCCGACACAAACAGCAGATGGAGGGAATGCGGTCCTGAGCTCAGGGGAGAGTGAGACTAACTACTCTATATGTGTGGGTGTGGAGGAGTATATGAGAGGTTTGAGTGTGAGTGTGCATGTGTATGTGTATGCCATGTGTGTGCAGGTTCCTATGTAAGCAATAAGAGGGCATTGGGTCCCTTGAAAAGAATTTTAGGTAGTTGTGAGCCTCCTGAAGTGGGTGTTGAAAAGAGAACTTGGATCTTCTGGAAAAGCAGCAAGTGCTTTCAACCACTGAGCCATCTCTCCAGCCTCACAATGCTACTCTGAGACACTGGATTCAGGTCTGTATACTGACAAGGAAATGTTAACAGGGTAGCATCGTGTATTATCTAGGAAGGAAACTTGGAAGACTGGACCTGAGTTAGGCACAAAGGTTGAACCTCAGAATTACTTGGCCACAGAATCAATCATCTGTCAGCGTGAGCTCCAGGCATGACTTCTCTGCCTCAAATAACCTGGTAAGACCATAACAGTTTTGTTTAATCATTGGGAATACCCAGAATCCAACTGGAGGTGTTGAATTCTATCTCTCTGGAGTGAATAAATATTGGGGACAGTGACGGACCATGGCATGTTGTCAGGAGCTGGTGCAGATGGGAGCCTGGCCACACATGGCTTACATTGTAACTTCCACATGTGGCTTACACTGATGACTGAGCATTCCAAAAGATGGTCACAGCTTCAAAAGATGCCCCTTGATTGGGCTCATTCTATTGTCCAACTTCTAGAATAGATTGGCATTCTTCTATGATGGGTATGTTTGAGATGGAAGGGTGGCTAGACGGAGGGGCATGCAGAAGGAGAGAAAACGGATAGTGGTGTGTTTACCTTTCCCTGGTATTCACCCCAAATGGGGCAAAGAGCAATCCCAGTAAAGGCTAGCTTAGTGAACTAGCAAGTTTACTGTGCTTTCTTCTACTGCACGGATGCGGGACTACTTATAGGAGCATGAGTGGCCCCCAAATAGCTGTATCATTACAAAGTCTCACCCTCCGTGGATGGTAACCTAATGGAACCTGCATATTGAAACTTCCACCCCCTTCAGTTAGCCTTTCAGTTCCTGTATGTTTTAGCATCTCCCAAGATCATTTGCACCTAGGATGGAGGTCTGGACTCCATGGTGAGACCCCTGTGGCCCTCAATTCCCTGTTTCTACTAGGGAAATTGCATTCCCAGCACCCGTAAAAGTGTCCTCAACTTTATTACTATTACCATGAACTTCGCTATCACTATTGCTCTCCTTGATTAGACGTTATGGCTACCAGGCTAAGCTAGTCTCTACTCAAAATGGCAGTAGGATGATCATGTGATGCCTGGAGGGAAAAGGCTACAAAATATGGAAAGAAGGGAGTACAAAAAAGGAGAAATGACTGACAGAAACAGAAGTCTGTGATGTAAAGTCTATGACGTCGAACAAACATCAAACAAAAACCCCTCATGACCTCAGTCCATGATAACACAGAAAAAAAACCCTCAAAGCCAGTCTTGTCACATCTCAGTGTTCTTGGAGTCCAGTCCTATGATGAACAGGCTCCAAGAAGGTGGTTTTTAACACAATTAAAGGGAACATTTCTTTTGATTCTATTAAATTATTATATGGAACATGAGGTAGTTATGGGTTGGAATTATGACTGGGGCTAATGTGTAGCATTTACCCGGGGTTGGTTTAGCAGGAAATTGGTCATTAGAACACTGTTCAGTGAGAGGCACGGCTCCTGAGACAGCCAGAGAGCCTGGTTACTGAGAATGGCCTGGCAGGCAGGTGGGCAAAGCAGCTGCTCTACTGATCAGTGGTTGACTTGGAGGCCTCTCAGGTTTGCTTTGATTCGCAGGCTACATGTTTCTAGAACCCAAGATTCTAGCAAGGAGATGAATCCTGGAATAGCAGAGTCTGTCATAGATTTTTCTAGGTGACTGGAGTAGGTATGGTGCACATTTATGAAGTGAAGTTAGGGAGGAAAGAAGAAGGAACAAGCAAGGTACTGCCTTTGAAGACCTGTGCCTGAGTTTATGTTGTCTATGCAACCCTTGCATTATCTGTGAGGCAGATGCAGCTGGCTTCAGTCTTACAGACAAAGCAGCAGAGGCTCAGAGAGGTTATGAGGCCTGTCTAAGACAGCACAGATAGGACCGAAGCCTAAGCTTTTAAAGATCTACCCCATGTCCATTATACATCTCCTGTGTGCCTTAGGTCAGCATTTCCTAGGCTGCCACTTTGTGCTAAACACAGCTCTGATGTGGAGAGCAAGCCAGCTCAGCTGGTAAAATTATGGCTGTGTGGACATGAGGACCAGAGTTTGTATTCCCAGCACCCGTAAAAGTGAAGTTCAAGGACACATATCAGCAACTCCTCCCCTGGGCGGGTGGAGGCAAGTGAATCTCGGAGCTCACTGGCCATTGGTTCTAGTGGAATTGACAGACTTCAGGTTCAGTGAGAAACCCTGTCTTAAAAAATTAAGGTGGAGAGACATTGAGGAAGACATTCAATATCAATCTCCAATCTCAACATGTAAAGGCACACATGTGCACCTGTATGCATACCACATACATACATAATACATACACACACAGACACACACAGACACACACACACACACACACACACACACACACACACACACACCATTTGTCCTTGGGACTGTTGAATGTTCAGATGCTCAGATGCAGTCAAGCTCACCTGGTAGTGAGTAAATCAGAGCAAAGGTATACATGGCCATTTCTAGGTCTAGTTAAGCATAGAATGAATACAACTTCTCTTAGTTGCTTTCTCAACCAATAAATCCACACATCTCTATTATCACTTAATATATAGACTTTATGCAGTGTTTTGATTTGGAGGTCAGAAAACAGAATTCTTCTCTCATGACAAGCTTCTATTTTTTAAAATCTCTGTGTGTGCATACGTTTGTGCACGTGTTTGTGTACACAATGTGTATATGTATTCTTGTGTGCAGATGTTCATGTGTGTAAGTATGGATGTGCTCATGACAGGACACACATGTCCAGGTCAGGGGTCAACCTCAGGTGCAGTTCTTGCCTTCCACCTTGTTAGATACAGATCTCATTTTGGTCAGCACTGTGTACCCCTGGCTACCTGACCAGTGAGCTTCTGGAGCTTTCCCAGCTCTACCTCCCTTCCCAGTAAGAGCACTGGGATGGCAATTGCACACTATTCCACCCAGCCTAATGTAGGTCCTGGGGGTCCACACTATGGTCCCCATGCCTGTGTGACAAGTGCCTTTACCTACCAAACCATCTCCTCAGCTCAGGTTTTACTTTTGCTCAGCCTAAGCAGATTCATTAAAAAAAAGAAAGAAAGAAAGGATAAGTGACCTTATCTCTAAGGTCTTTCAAGTTCTACATGTACTATGTAACAGCATAGTTTTATATTTGTTATGTATTTATATTATTGTGTATTGTCTATCCACATGTGAATTTATGCTTATGATAATATTGAAGCCAAAATCTACCTATCTCTATTACTATCAGCAATTATTATATAATTAAGCAATAATCCATCTCCAGAAAATAGTTTAAAACTCAATGAAGGGTTGTATTACCTAGTGCTTTATAGAAACACATCTCTGTCCATTTGGTTCTTGGGTCTGAAATCACTGGTGCAACCCATTGAATACTCTGATATCTGAATACGAAAAGTACTTTTTAAAACCCATCCAGTGCAGTTTGTGCTGCCCATATACCATGAAGGTGACCAGTCCACCAGGGCCACAATGCTTAAAGAAAACTTACTCCCATACCCAGCAGCCATCAACTTCCAACAGAGCTGAGGGGAGGATGGGAACTTGTGCTCACCATCCCTCTCTAAGCTGGAGTCTTGTCATCCACTGCCTCTGACTCTTACAGCCTTTCTGCCTCCTCTTCAACGATACCAGAACCTTGGGAGGAAGAGGTGTGATATAAACATCCCCTATGGCAAAGTTGGGCTGGTAGAGAATGGAGAATGGACCTGGGAGGAACTGGGAGAGGGGCAGCAAATATGATCAAAATACATTGTACAACATTCTCATTGAACTAGGGAAAATGAAAAAAAAAGTCATTACTAATTAAAGTGATAATAAGATGGTATTCTATTATAGAAACACTGATCTGTCGGTATCAGTGAGAAGTCTAAAAACACTGAAGAAATCCACTTGAGTTAGAGTAGAATTACCTGCATATTTGTGTCATAGTTTACGTGAGTGAAACCACCCAATGCTCCATTTGGGTCTGATTTGCACACATTGTGTACAGCAATCTCAGGCAGGTAGTTCAATTTCTCTGAGCCTGTTTCCTCTTTGGGACGTTGAGGTAATACCGACCATGTAGGCTTATTGAAGTGGAGAAATGTGCCAACATGGTGGACAACAGGTTGGTATTCCACAAATGGTTGTCATGATGCCACTCAGGTTTTTCATGCTCATGCATGTCTGGAGGCCAAGGGCATGACCACTGCTTTCTCTCTTGGTTCCTTGTGCTTGGCCAGAGTGCAAAAAGGGCATTTGCCCACCCTTCAGGTCAGGGACAAGGTCAGCTTGACTGTAGAAATCAGTGTCCTAGGCTGGGGAGATGGCTCAGTTGATAAAGTGCTTTTTTTTTTGCAGGCACAAGGACCTGAATCTGATCTCCAGAATCCACATAAAAAGGAAAAAGAGAAGAGGGTGTGGTGTGGCATGCTTGTAATCCTGGCATAGGGCAGTGGAGGCAGGTGGATACCTGGGACTGGCATGGCCAACTTAGTGATCTCCAGTGAGTGATCCCAATACAAACAACAAGGTGACCAGCCCCTGAGGAATGACAGGATGAAGCTCACCTCTGGCTCTACACCATACACATACATATACCCACACCAACATGAATATGCACACACATACACACACACACACACACACACACACACACCAGTGTCCAAACTGCAGCCTCCTGAAAAGCCATTGCCATTTGCTTTTGGCTATGTTCCCAGGGGGCGAGTGGATCCCCTGCTCCTCTGTAAATGAAGCTCATTGCTGCCCAGTGTCACCCTCTATGGCTGCAGCTCAGATCCCAGAAGCCCTAGTCGCAGGCCAGGCCTCCAGCTAGGAGGGGGTTAAAACCAACATTTGCAGATAAAGAGGTAAACATATTTACATTCCTCTCTCCACACCTTCTGCATACGTCATGCTGTGAATGGCTTCAGAGGTCTGTTTGTACTAGCTCTCTAGAATTTTTACAGTCTGCAGGACACAAAATCTCTATAAAGTGACTTATTGAAATAGAAGCAGATTGGTAAAACCGTTTCTCTCTTATGAACTGTGAAGAATGATCCTCTAAATGAAATCAGGAAGGAACTGGACAGAATCTTGTTTAATGGTCTGACAAAATGAATCACAACGATTCCAGACATCCATCACTGCTAAAAGGGGACCACAAATGATCTGTGAACCACTATATATTGATTACCCGTGTGGTACAAGTGTCGGATTTAATGTTCACACACCATAGAGAGGCGGCAGGGACAGATGGTGCCTTAACTCTTCTTTGATAGATTTTAATGGTGAAATATTGATTTCTATCTGGCCAAGGCCTGCTGTTAGGGGCCAAAGTCATTTGTTGGGTATTGCCGGACACCCAGTTGGCCCGGCGTAATCAATCATTTTTGGCAAGGCAGGTGAAAATCCAGAGAGAAGCACCTTGGAACACAAACGGAAGCGTGATGCGTCTGAATCCAGCCACCTAGAGGAAGGGGGGGAGGCACGGGAGAGCGCGAGAGAGGACTCTCGGAGACGGTGCCTGTAAGGAATTATTAATGATAAGACATGTTTACTGAGGAGAGGCGCAGCGAATCAGAGCTGACATGACATAGTCCGGGAGCTTCGCAGAGAAAATGAGCCTCTTGCTAAGAGGGACTATATTTTATTTAAACACCCTTCTAAGGCTGGGAACTCAGGTAATCTGTTGTGTTACAACTCACTGGTTGTTCTTGCCATCCAGAGAGATAACACTGAGGCGCTAATAGGAACACATCAATCACAATCAGCCTGCAATTCCAGCAGTGTCTCGTCCTCCCAGCTCCTCTTTTCAGCTCCTTAATAATGGTGATAACATAGTTGGGGGCTGCAAAGAGGGGCTCTCCCTACCGAGGGTCGGATTCCGAAAGTGACAAGCTTACCAAATCGGCATCAGGGGAAAGAGCTCTGTGCCTGCTGTGAAGGGCAAGGAACAGCTGGGAGGGTGGGACTCCAGCAGGAGAACGGTTAGGAGTCCCTTGCTCCCAGGCATCTGTGATGTCGTTCCTGCTGCCTTCCTTAGGAAGGGGTGTGTGTGTACCTATGTAAAGTTATCAAGTAACAAGACTCATTTTTCGTGGGTAACTCATAACATGGTCTTAAAAGCAGTTTCCAACTGGAACCTCTTCAATTTGTAGTGAGAGAGTTAAATGGTGGCTTCCCAGGAAGACTGATGGGGACAGGGTGACCACTTAGAAGTAGGTATGGGGGGGTGCTCCTCACCTCCATAGCTCCTAGTGATTCTTAACCTGAAGCCCTCAAGGTTAAGCACCTACTTTCCTGTTTGACCCCCTCCCACTGTAGGCTGTGAGGTAGTTAAGGGCTATGTCTAATTCACTGTCATCTCCCCTGTACCCTAGCTACAGTCTAGGGATTCAGAGTGGCCGTGTGTGGATGAATATGAGGCATAAGGGAAGGTAAGTGTTTGCACAGGAAAACAGTTGGTCAGGAACTGGGGAATTGGCTGAGTTGGTAAGGCGATTACTGCTCAAGCGTGAAAACCTGAGTTCAGATTCTCAGAATTCAAATAAAAACCCAGGCGTTGTGGTGTGTGTATGGAACCGCAGTACAGTGTTGGGGAAAAGACAGGCAGATCCAAGGGCTGTCTACCCTGCCTGTCTAGCTGAATTGGTGAACCTTAGGTTCGGTGGGACACTTTGTATCAAAAAATAAGATATATAGTAATCGAGGAAGACACCCAACATTAACCTCTGGCTACTAGCTCCTTTTTCTCCTCCTCCAACACACACACACACACACACACACACACACACACACACACACGCACACACACGGGGTTTGCAGTGCCTTGCTTGCTTCGTGTGTTCACATAAGTATGGGTGTGCCGTGTGCAATGTAAATACATACATCCAGAAAGGAATAAACAAATCTTACTTTTTAAAACTCATGTCGCACTCTTTCTTTTCTCCCTGTGATTTACACTTTTATGAACCAGCACAGTGTGAAGAAAGCCTTAATTCTAGACGCAGCCTACTTGTGTGAGGATTCTGCTGACTCTGCTAGTAATGGCAGCTGTCTTTGGTAAGTTGCTGCTACTCTGTGTCTTGATCATCTCATCTGCAAATGGGGAAGAAAACTGGTGTTCCAAGGGTTAGACAAGTTAGTCATTATGAGCCTTGCTTGCATAAATATGAAAGTTCTATTTTCTATAGTTCTGCTTAAATGATATAGCTTGCAAGTGTCCTAATTAGAATTAACTGTCAGCTTGACACAACCTGAGAGGCACCTGAGAAGGGAGTCTCATTTGGGACTTAGCCCATCGTATTGACCCGTGGGCACATTTGTAGAACAGTGTCTTGATTATTAACTGGTGTAAGAGGATGCAGCCATTTGTGGGTGGATTCCTCAAGAAGATAGTCCTGTAATACATAAGGAAGTTAGTAAGCAAGCCTGTGAGCAAAACAGCAAGCATCATTCTTCATGGTTTCTGTTTCAAGTTTCTGCTTCAAGTCCTGCCCTGACTTTCCTCAATGATGAACTGTGACCTGGAAGTGCAAGCCAAACAAACCCTTTCCTCAACTAAGGTTACTTGGTGTTGTGTTTGTTACAACAACAGAAGAGAACCATCACAGCATGACTTTGTAGTCAAAGTCTTAACCTAAACGAATGCACATTAATGGAAACTCTTTATGGGGGTGGCACTAGAAATCCTGGAAAGCATTTGCCATCCTCTCTGTGACATGGCAAACCTCCACTTTAAGTAGTAAACATATTTTTGTGATGATTTGGCGAGGTTGAAGATATCTTGGTTCATCATAATTTGTGCACATTCTCCATGTGATTCCACATCGGAGTCAGCAGGTCTGCAGTGGCCTGGGTGTCTATCTCCCAATGTCTGTGCACAGAGATATGCAGCAGGGACTCCAGCACATAAGGGTACTGACAGACAAAGACACTGTGGAGCAGAGCGAGCTCTGCTTTGTGGCCCGCCCAGCTGTTCCACTTTCTCCCAGATGTGAGCAGAGCTGGTGGCAGATTCCGTTTAGATTATCTTGCTTACCTAATGATTTTTGCTTCACTGCCTTGCTCGATTGTGTTCACCAGGCTGGCAGCCTATTAAAATGTCAAGGCACATTGAATTGTTGTTATCCGGGAGAGAGACCTTTCCAATCAGCCCAAGCTCTGGAGGTTGCACAAACTCTGAGGTGATCAGAGAGACCATTCTGGTTTTGTACACAGATGGGGCTGAGTAGGGTGGTTGGGAGAGAGGCACAGATACAGTAGCTGGGATTTATACAGCAGCTTGAATGTGCAAATTAAAAATATTAATGCCGTCTTTTCCAACAGGTTTTGGTGGCTTCTCTGCTTCAGAATTTAAGGGGCATCTGCAATGAGAGTTAAAGAAAAGCAAGGGGAAGGTGGCTCACAGGTTCTGGATGGAGTGGGTACCAGAGGCAGAATTATAAGGCCTCAGAAATTACAGCCCTGCTTAGCAGGAAGGCTAGAGAAAAACAGTGTAGGCTTGCTTGACCTTGCACCTGCCCCTGCTGTTGGTGCGGAAAAGCATCCTCTGCATTGCTGGTGATGGCTGGCAGGTGATGTTGGCAGGTCGGGGATAAAGGGTACTTGACCAGGTATCCTTTCCAGGATGTTTCCAAGGAGCACCTCTGGCCCAGCCGCACTTCTACCCGCTGGACCAATCTGGATTTGTTCTTGTTCAGTTGGGCCTTGTTTTCAAGGGATTTTTTTCCTTAGGTGGATGATGTAGGAGGGTCATCTGTCTATGTGTTACTTTCATTGGTTAANTGAAGCTCCAGCCCAAGATGGATGTAGGTTAGAATCTTCCCGGTAAGCCACGACTTTGTGGTGCTACAAGATTATTAAAAATGGGTTAATTAATGTAGTGAATGGGGAGAGCAGGCCTGCTCGCTTCATCACTACAGGTGGATCGAGAGAAAGCAGGGTGAAACGTATATTCTCATAAATTCTCCAGCGATCAAAAATGAAGACTGCTGCTGGAAACTGACTTTTCCTTCTTGCATCCACGTCATTTCACAACTGTTTGGCAGTCCTTGGCCACGTCTGTTGCAGTTTTATTTCACAGAGACACCCCCCCCAGCCTCCAACACCCAACACCCGGCTCATGTATGGCCAAACAGGCACTCCAAAGTCCCTGATCTGTCCTTCATGGGTGCACAAATCTCATCAGCCTCTGTTCATCTCCTCCCTCCTCCTTCCCCTCCCCCCCCAGTGCATTCTCCACCAATTGCCTGGTCCATCCTGGAGAATGGCACTCATCTGGCTCCTTGAGCGTCAGTCTTTGTTGCCTCATCCCCTGCTCAAAGCAAGACCCAGACACAAATGACAAAAGTTACTGACTTGCACAATTAAAATCTGTATACTATGTTAAATAGTCACTATATTTCAATAAAACCTATTAAAGAAGTATGTAGAAATTTAAATAAATTCTCTAAAGTTACCTTCTGTAAACTACTAATTTTATTGTTCCCTAATATAGAAAAACAAACCAATAAAGAAATAAACTATTTAAAGAAAAAAGACTATTCCTTACGTCCCTTGTCCCAGCCAAGGGCAAGTGTTTCTGGCCCCAGAAACTTGTCTGGATCCATTTTCCATGTGTGAATCCACAGACTTCTACCCCAACCTCTAGCATATGGTTCTCAATCTTCCTAATGGTTTGATCCTTTAACACAGGTCTTCAGGTTTGGGTGACTTCCAATTGATGTGGGATGTCCTTCTGTATATGTGTTGCTTTTATTGGTTGATGAACAAAGCTGTTTCAGTGAATGGCTTAGCAGAGTAAAGCCAGGCTGGAAATCTGAACAGCGATCTATAGAGAGAGTAGGAGGAGTCAAGGAGACGCCATGCAGCTGCAGAAGGAGACAGACACTGGATCCTTCCCAGAAAGTCACAGCCTCATGCTGATACGTAGATTAATAGAAATGGGTTACTTCAAGATGTAAGAGCTAGCTAGAAGTATGCCTGAGTCATTAACTGAACAGTGTTGTAATTAATATAGTTTCTGTATGATTATTTGGGTCTCAGCGGCCAGGAAACGAACAAGCAGTCTCCTACTACATCCAATCATAAAATTACTTCATTGCTTTTCAGAACTGTAATTTTGCTACTGTTATGAATCACAATGTAAATATCTGTGTTTTCCAATGGTATTAGGTGATCCCTGTGAAAGGGTCATTCAACCCCCAAAGGGGTCACGACCCACAGGTTGAGAACCACTGCCAGGATGCTGCGCCCCTGTGGGAGTGTTCTGGAACAGCAAAGCCTCTTCTGCCTCTCTGCTCTCCCTTAAGCACCTTTCTCTCTTCTCCTCTCCCTTCCCTTCTTTCCCTTCTCGCCCTTTCTCCTTCTACTTCCTCCCCCCACCATTTCTCTTCCTCTCCATCTCTCTTGGTCCTCTTTCTCTCTCCAGACTCAGTTCCTTCCCTCACAGCCATAGACTAGATTTATCTATATTCCTGTAACTGGGTGCAGACAGATGCTCAACGAATTTCCAGTTTCGATGGGCAGATGATGAAAGGGCCGAGTGTTGTCCCACTGTAGTGAGCAACAGATGATTTCTTGATTGCTGCTCCTTGGAGCTCATTATGCTGGAAGATATTTTTCTTTTCTCAGATTCCTGTGGGGGACATATTTCCATGATCCCTTGAGTCATCATTGTCAGCCTGTGTGGTGACTTTGTTCCACTGCCAGCCTCCCGTTACAGCTCTTCATGTATAAGGTTAGAGGCTCTTCACTGTGTTGGAGCACAGGCCAGATCTGACCTTTGGCCTCTGCAGTTCTGGTAGTGGTTGACTGTCTAAATGGCATGTCCTTCTGTGGGTCCATGTCTGCTGTGCATGCCACATGCCTCCCAACCAGAATCTTAGGAAAATATTAAAACAGAATAGGGATGTGTTTGGTTTCCGTTTCTGTCTCTTCTAGATTCCTCTTAGACCCTTGCCCCTGCTGAAGGGACTGAAGGCTGAGAAGATGGCAAAACCCACAAAGAACTTCCTATGCAAACTTGGAGACCTGGATTTGGATACCAAGAACCTAAATAAATAGCCAGGTGTTGTGGTGCCTGTAACACCAGCACTGAGAGGCAATGACAGGAGGATCCCTGGGGCTCACGGGCTTAGCCTGCTAGGTAAGCTCCAGGCTAGTGATGGACCCTGTTAAAAAGAGGAGGGGACTGGAGCCTAGGAATGATATCAGGATTGTCTTGTTTCCTCCCACGCTCCCACACATGTGTGCACACACAAAGGCAGATTGATTTAATGGATATTAAGATATGGTTTCCTTTTTTAGCTTCCCCTTAACCCCACCCTGCCCCTGTGAAGCAAGGTAGGCCCAGTTCTATCTTAATTGGATTTCCTGGCAATCACCAGCAAAGAGGAGCTGAGTGCTCTTGGCCCATCACCTGGCTCACTTCAGTTCCATGATTAGATTTGTCTAATTAACCTGACTAGGAGGAGCCGAGCACCCAGGCTGTGAGGGACAGGCAGTCTCTCTGCTGTTCTGGATGCTGTGCTGGTCACAGTCTTGTTTCCACAACAGCCACTTAACTGCATCCAGAGCCTGGGCTTGGCAACTGTTGAGTTTGGGTTAGGTTAGGGCAGGCTGCAGAGGGGAACTCAAAGGATGGATTGGCCAGCAATGAAAGGCAGCCCACCTCTCCTGGATGCACCAGTGATGGTCTGGAATACTTTGCAAATCGGCCGAGTCATTTGGGTTTTCTCTAGCTGAGATCCAAGGTTTTTGTGTTTGTGTGCGCATGCGTGTGAATGTTCCACTCATGTGCACATGCATGTCTGTATGCAGGTGCAGGTATATGCTTGTGCCTGTAATAAAAGAGAGAAGAAGAAAGCCCAGGTGTCTGTCATCAGGTGCCAGCTACAATGATTTATTGCTATTGTTATTTTTTCAGGCAGGGTCTCTAACAGGCTTAGAGGTTGGCAAACAGGCCAGGCTGGCCAGCCAGCCAGCTTTAGGCTTCTTTCTGTTCCTGCCTCCCAGGCATGAGGATTGCAAGCCTACACCCTCATGCTTGGCTTTCTGTCCTTTTTAGCATGGTTTGAGGAGAATTGAACTCAGGTCCTTATGCTTACACAGCAAGCACTTTTCCAACTAAATGTCTCCCAGTTCCCAGTTTGTAATCTTCAAAATGAGAATAATAAAGATCACCTTCTAAGGCGGCTGAAAGGACTCAGTGGGAACAGACCCACATTGTGGTTTTCTCAGTGCCTGGTGCTGAAGACACCTGTCCTAGTCAGCTCTAACCGTCAACCTGACACAGCCTATGGTTATCTAAGAAGAGGATCTCATCAGGATCAGATGGGCTGTGGCCGTGTCTCTGGGGGACTGTCTCGACTGCTGGTGTAGCAGGACCAGATCACTGTGGACAGTACCATTCTCTGAGCCGTAACTCTGGGGTGTATAAGAGTGCTGGATGAGGGGCTGGAGAGATGGCTCAGAGGTTAAGAGCATTGCCTGCTCTTCCANNGCCTTCAGGCATACACACAGACAGAAGATTGTATACACAATAAATAAATAAATATTTTTAAAAAAGAGAGAGTGCTGGATGAGCGTGTGCCTGTGAGCGGCCTTTTCCCATGGTTTCTGATTTCAGTTCTTGCTTGAATTCCTATCCCAACTTCTGTTCAGTGATAGATAGTGACCTGTTAGCTGAAATAAGCCCTCTCCTCCCCTAAGTTGCTTCTGAGAAGAGTATTTTATCATAGCTATGGGAGAGAACAGCATCCAGAGTAGACCAGCATCCTGCCAGCGTGGGTCTCTGATGTGGCCATGTGCTGGCTCACCCCCATGTGCTGGCTCACCCCCATGTGCCTATGCAAGCACACACTACAAAGCTTCCTCACACCAACTGGCCTCCTTCACACCTTTTCATGGCTGCTTCTTTGTCTGAAAGCTTCAGTTTCTTTTCTCCCCACAGACTGCTTTCCCTCTTGCTCCCACATCGACCATTTCCTCTGGTCATTAAACAAGAGAAAAGGGAGAATGGGACCTGGGGTCCCAGGAGGCCACACACATTCAGAGATACTTCTACTAATGAAGCTTGTGAGACTGCGAAACTTTTCTCACCTTTGTAGAAATGGAGACAGGAGAGCTCATGTTCTCATCACTTCAAGTTTCCAATAACAAAGTCGAACGTCTCTTGATTTTTTTCTGTCTCCTGCTACACCAGTGAATTTTAGCGCTCAGTTATTTATTTTTCAGTGATTTCATAAAATCTCTGTCTCCGACCTCTACAAAGCTGATGTTTGCAACAGACTCAGGCTCAGAGTTTTGTTTGCAGACAAGTAGCTTCTTAGATA
This sequence comes from Ellobius talpinus, assembly GCA_001685095.1. Classification (NCBI taxonomy): domain Eukaryota; kingdom Metazoa; phylum Chordata; class Mammalia; order Rodentia; family Cricetidae; genus Ellobius; species Ellobius talpinus. Next base: position 847 of record LOJH01013925.1, on the reverse strand, counting down.
ACATTAAAGAAAAATAAACATTTTCCATTAGGAGTGGCAGCTGTTACGAGGACTTGTAGAGATCAGCGAAATCCCACGGCTCTATGAAAAACATGTAAGGCAACACCCAAGCTGAAAAAAAAGTTCTGTCTTGCTACCAGTGAAGCAATTTCTGAATTGCTATCTCTGTTTCTGCAACTGTACATGACGGTAATGGCATGTCTCACTAGGAGAGCTCGAGGAATGAATGAAATTGTATGGGGGAGGGCAGGGGAGATTCGGTGGGTAAGAGACCTCGATGCACAAGACTGAAGACCTGACTTCAAGTCCCCAGCAACTATGTGGGGAACAAATCTGAGCATGGCTACGCATATCTATGACATAAGTGCTGTGTGGATGTACGTGTGATGGGTTGGAGACATGAAAACCCCTAGGGCATGCTGGCTTCCAGCCTAGCTCAGCGTTCAATGAAGGACCCTATCTCATGGGGGAAAGTGAAGAGGTACTTGTCTAGTACTTGCATAGATACACACATGCACGCACACACACACACACACACACACACACAGAGTAGGAAACATACATAATGGGCCTGAGGCGCCAGCTGACCCAAGCAGACTCTCCCTACATCCTACATGTTCAATGTGTTTTCTCTTCTCGGGTGTTCTGACTACTCACGTCCTCAGTGACACTTCCTGTCCTACACTTATATTTTTTTAACTTTTTAAAATTGACTTTGTTGAGCTCTACATTTTTCTCTGCTCCCCTCCTTGTCTCTCCCCTCCCCTTCTACCCTCTCCCATAGTCCCTATGCTCCCAATTAACTCAGGAGATCTTGTCTTTTTCTACTTCTCATGTAGATTAGATC
>LOJH01013924.1:7383-23711 GCA_001685095.1 Ellobius talpinus | reverse complement strand
TGCCTCTGCCTCCCAAGTGCTGGGATTAAAGGTGTGCACCACCACTGCCCGGCTATTTGCCTATTTATTTAGACAGGGTCTCCTGTAGTCCAGCCTGCCCTTGAAGTTACTAGGTATCCCAGGATGGCCCTGAATTACTACTGATCCTGTTGTTCCTATCTTCCAAGTGTTGGTATTACAGGTATGAAGCATCATGCCTGGTTTTTACCCCCCAACACACACTTCTTTTCACAAATACATATTCAAGTTCTTTGCCCATTTTGAAATCGGTTTTTAGGAATTGCCACATTGTGGAGGCTAGAGATGGCTAAGCAGTTAAGAGCACTAGGTGTTCTTGCAGAGGACCCAGCACCCGTAAGGAGGATTGCAATTGTCTGTAAGTTTAGTGCCAGTAGATCCAGTGCCTTCTCCTGGTCTCCATGGGCACTGCATGGACATGTGTACAGACATATAGAAAGGCAAACACTCATACCCATAAAGTAAAACTTCATTTAAAAGTTTGCTGCATTATAAATGAGTTCTCTATCTACTTGGGCTATCACCTCATATCATGTAGAAGATTCACTGGCGTCTCTGTTACACATTCCCTTTCTGCTCGACTGACTGAGTCCTGCACTGCACTGATGTGGTTCAGTATTCCTGCACTGTCTTTGGCTACTATGCTTCTGGTGTGTGTGTGTGTGCGTGCGCGTGCATGTGTGTATTAGATATTTGGCTTGCTAGACTGTTTTAATAAGATACTGCTCTGGAGGAGAAGAAAGGGTAATGGAATCTGTGAGATAAGAAAGCAGAAGTGGAGTGGCAGGGAAGGAAGGGGACCCTCCCTGGGGCAAGGAACACAGGGGAGAGGATTGATTGAGGTACAATGCCACATGCAAAGTCCTGGTGACACCTTTACTGTTGGACAGCCTATAACTATAACAAAAAGAGTGATTGCTTTCTAGGTTCCTGGCTGCTATCAGTGTAATACTGACCTTGTAGAATGAACTCGGCTATATTCCTCTCTCCTTTCCTGTTCTTCAGAAGTGGTTTAAAATGCTGAATTACTCTAAATGTCAGTCAGGCATCACTCAGGAAGACATTGGCCCTGAGCCCTTCTTTGTGTGACATGCTTAACTATTTATTTTGAGGCAGAGTCTCATGTATTCCAGGCTGCCCTAGAGCTATGTAGCTAAAGCTGACTTTGAATTTGTTTTTTTGAGACAGGGTTTCTCTGTAGCTTAGGGTCTATCCTGGAACTCACTCTGTAGACCAGGCTGGCATCAGACTCACAGAAATTCACCTGTCTTTGCCTCCTGAGTGCTGGGATTAAAGGTGTGTGCCACCACTGCCTGGCTCTGACTTTGAATTTCTGATCTTACCTCCACCACCTGAGTACTTAGAATACAGGCATGCACACACTGTCATGCCTGGTTTATTTAGGTGTTGAGGATGGAACCCAGGGCTCTATGAATGCTATGTAGCATTCTGCTGAGCGAGCTCCACCCCCAGCCTAACATCATTACACGCTATAGGCTGTTCTATCTGCAGTGTGTTTGGCTTTCGCTTACATAGCTGAACACTGACTTAGGTTTTATAATTTTCTGACTTACTGATCGTGCAGAAGCACCATGAGTGTGTGAAGTAGAAGCCATCCTTTTTAGATTTTATTTTTACATACTGTGTGTGCATGCACACGCATGTGCCCATGTAGAGCTCAAAGGATGACACTGTGGAGTTGATTCTCCCCATCTATCTTTATGTGGATCTCAGGGATCGAACTCAGGTTGTCAGGCTTGTTGACAAGCGCCTTTGCCCACTGAGTCATCTCACTGGCCCTCGAAACGACTTCTAATCTCGATTCTGAAGTTTTCTTAAGCCATCCATGCTATAAACTGTTAGAACGCTGGGCAGGGCCCTGAGCCCATTCAGCTGAATGTCTAGATGTGGAAACAGCTTTCACTGCGTGGCTGACCAGGATACCCAGTGGAGCAGGGGTAATTGTTGCCTCTCTGACTTCTATTTTCAGTTCACGGTGCACTTATGAAGCTGCAACTGCTGCCAGTTCAGGGCATTTGCATATAAGCCAGACTCAGAGCTGAGGCACACTTCCAAGATCTCTGGCTGCTGCTGTGAGAACAAAACTGAGCCAGGCTCAGTCAATGTGGCAGCTAGGTGGTTCCTCAAACCATCCAGGTTAGAGATGCTGATGCCTGGACCAGAGCACTGCTGGCTTTGATAGCAAGGTATGGCCAGATCCTAGATTACTTTTTTGGTTTTGTTTTTCGAGATAGGGTTTCTCTGCGTAGCCTTGGCTGTCCTCAAACTTACTCTGTAGACCAGGCTGGCCTTGAACTCAAAGATCTGCCTGCCTCTGTCTCCCAAGGGATGACATTAAAGGTGCCTGGCTCTAGAGGACTTTTAAAAACATTTTAAAATTACACCCCCCCAAAAAAAACCCACCTAACTTGTGGGAGTTGGTTTTCTCTCTCCCACATGGGGCCCAGGGCCCAGCAGCAGACACCTCCACCTGCTGAGCCATTGTGGTGGTCCTCTGGATCCCTTCTAAAGTTGAGCTTTAAGCTGAGGGAATGGATGTGAACTGTGAGTTAAACTGAAGGTGCTGGAGTTGTGGGAGGAATTGGAAGAATGTATTATTATCTGGAGTTTCTGGAGAAGTGGCCTGGGTCGTTTTAAATTTCAGATGTTCGTTAGATAGCTGAATGTGTCTGGGTGTCCAGCTGTCCACAGGCTGCTGGGTGAGTCAGTTTAGAAGAGATCTGGACTACAGACAAACACTGAGGCTCATCAGCATATAGGCCACTCTAGCAGGGGTTCTGGGCCTGCCCACAAGGGAGGATCTGCCCTGTGCCTGCTGCTGCCCAGTTAGGCTTGTTTGTAGCTTTTAACTGTGGCTGCAGCTCTTGGGGTCCACACAGCCAACTCCCCCTCTTCAGACAGCTTATTGCTGTGCAATTTTACATCTCAGTCTCTGTGGGATCAAGCCCCCACTGCCCACTGTGGTAGCTGGTTTACCAAGTGGCCCTGGCTGACTTTCACCTGAAACAGTTTCAGGATCGGCTGGGGGAACACAAACCAAGAGACTAATTCTAAAGTTAGGAGGCTTGATGAAATCAGGGGAGAAAGGAGTTGCAGACAGGTTGAAGCCAGCAACAGCAGGTCTAGGGAACAAATAGCAAAGGGATCAGATGTTGGGGGACAGCTGGGCTTACCTAGGACTAGGCAGCCGGGGGACAATGGGCATGGAGGACAGGCAACACAGCTAGGAGCTATGGCAGTGGGACCATGGAATATAAGCTGTAAAGGGGGAAGAGGATGGGAAGATGGTAGAATCAATGGAACAAGACCGCAGTAGGATCTAGGACCGCTGGGGTCTCAGGGCACTCACTTAACTGGAAGCTAAAATCTTCAATGAGCAGGGGGGTGGTGATGTTTTGTTTGTCTCTTTTGTCAACTTTATACAAACTGAAGCCAGCAGGCGCCTGGAAGAGAGAGCCTCACTTGAGGATGTGCCTCCATCAGATTGGCTTATGGGGCATTTTCTGGATGATGGATATGGGAGAGTCCAGCCCCCATGGGTCATGCTGCCACTGGGCAGGCAGTCTTAGGTGGTGTAAGGAAGCAAACTGCACAAGCCAGTAAGGAGCACTCTTCCAAGGTCTGTTTTAGTTCTTGCCTCAGGTTCGTGCCTCGAGCCCCTGCTCAGTTTCCCCTGATGATGGACAGTGATGTGGAAAGGCAAGCCAAAACCCCTTCCTTCCTAAAGTTGGTTTTGGTTAGTGTTTTAGCACAGCAGCAGAAGAGCAAGCTAAGACAGAGATTGGCACTGATGGTGTAGTATTTCTGTGACAGAACCATGCTGTTTTAGAGAGGACTGTGGTGGCATCTGGGACTTTGGGCTGGAAAAATCCATTGAGTGTGCAGAGCTTTAGTGGGCTAAGAGTTTGGAAAATGGAAATGTCAACCAGTGCAGACAATGGAAGCAGACTACTGAGGCTGTTCATTTGATACTGTGAATTAAGAATCTGTCGTTCCAGGTCAGCTGAGGCTGAAGAACTGGCTGTGATGAATAAGAAGCCAACATCATTGAAGCAAAATCTGGGTTCAACTGTGATTCAAAGAGGGCCTCAAGTTGGCAGTCAAATTCAGTTACCTTCTTTTCTTCTTCATTTATTTTTTTTGGTTTTTCAAGACAGGGTTTCCCTGTGTAACAGTCCCAGCTGTCTTGGAACTAGCTCTTGTAGACCAGGCTGGCCTTGAACTCACAAGGATTCAACTGCCTCTGCCTCCTGAGTGCTGGGATTAAAGGTGTGCGCCACCACCGCCCAGCCTCCTTTTCTTTTTGGTCTTTTTTGTTATTTCGTTGCGCCCCCCCCACCTCCTGAGCTGAGGACTAAACCCAGGGCCTTTTATGCTTGCTAGGCAAGCACTCTATCACTGAGCTAAATCCCCAATCCCTGCGTCCAAATTTGGTAATGTGTAGGACTCTTGCATGGCATTGGTTTTGAAGGCATGAGGGATAATGGAGAGATGCTGAGGCTTGGCACTATACTGAAGAGTTGGAGCACCTGCAAAGAGGCCTGTGAAGGTAGCCTCACTTGCAGCTGGAGACTCCAGCTTGCTCTTGCTGGAGATACCAGGGCTGTGCAACTTTTAAAAAGTTGGACTGATTTATATTGTGATATTATTGTGAGATTGTAGGAATAAAAAAGAAAAAGTTATAGCTTAATAGTGACAAGGTATCTATTGTGCCTGTTGGTTCCCTCCCCCCAATACAAACCAATCATCAAGAGGGGTCCTCAGTTGAGGAACTGCCTCCATCAGATTGGCCCACGGGCAAGTCTGAGAGGCATTTTCTTGACTGATGATTGATGTGTAAGAATCCAGCTCACTGTGGGTGGTGTCATCCCTGGCAGGGAAAGCAAACTGAACAAGTCATGGGCACAAGCTGGTAAGTAGTGTTTGTTCCTGTGGCCTCTGGCTCAGCTCCTGTCTTGAGTTCCTGTTCCAGCTTTTCAATGACAGGCTGTGACTCTAAACGGTAAGTCAAATAAACCCTTTCTTTTCCAAGTTGGTTGTGTTTTATCCCAACAATAAAAAGGAACTAGGACAGATGGCCAAACTCTGCAAGACCAGACTGATGAACAAGGACTTCCATGCCAATGCACAGCTGGCACTGCCTATTTGTTCTATGTGTGCTTACAAATATGAAATCATTTATCCTTTGGAACAACCCTACAATGCAAACATTATTCCCCCTTTCACAGGTGAGTGACAGGCCAGGGACCACCTTCCCTAGGGCTCCTCAGTCAGCAAATGGAGGTGTTGGGATTTAAGCCCAGGTGCTCTGCCCCACTATGATGCCTGTTTGTCACAAGTGTGGGGAAGGGCAGCATTTAGTGAAAAATGGCTAAAAGCAGTGACGAGAAAGGCACCTACCTATCCCACTTCAAAGCTTGCTAGTATGGGGGTTGAGTGAAAGCAGCTCTCAAAGCAGCTGAAAGGGAAGTGGTGTCCTGTGTGTGCCTACCAGATCTGAAACTGGGGCTGCTTCTCATTTCATACTTAGTTTGTACTGCCTTTTTTCTTTTAAGACAGGGTTTCTCTCTCTCTCCCTAATCCTGGTTGTCCTGGAACTCACTATGTAGACCAGGCTGGCCTCGAACCGAGAGACCTGCCTGCCTCTGCCTCCTTAGCACTGGGATTAAAGGTGTGCACCACCACATCCAGCTATTGCCTTTTCCTAATCACTGCAGACAGGGCTCCTACAGCTTAATGGTAGGCGCCACCTGGTTTGTGTTCTATTATATGCCATTGTCTTTAAATTCCATCTTCATGACAAGAAAATATTTATGCTAGAGGTCTGCCCAGTGCATCTGCCTCTGACTTTGCTAGGGTGGTAAGGGGCAGGTTGACTTTCTGAACCCTCTTGTGTTCTTGGGATAGACATCCTGATCAGCAATTAGTGTATGTAGCATGCAACTAGAATCGGAGTGCTCTTCTGGACTTCAGGAAGTGAATCTTTACTGAGAATGGCCTGCTGTTCTTTCCTCCTAAAACCTTTGTCAGTGTTAGAGTTGAGTGAATGAACCTTGTCATGAGAGGCCTTGGAACAGAGAGGGCCCAGACAGCTAGAGGGGTGGCCCTGTTGTATGGCTCTCCTGGGCCTGGGTGAGGACTGGGACCCTATTTTCTCATCCTGGCTTGACTGGTTTAAGTCAGGTGCCATCAGGACCCATTCCTTCTGCAGGCTCTGTGGAATGAAATGTTTCTTTGCCCTTTCCTAGCAGCTTTATCACTTGGCTTGAAATGCGTTCTTATTTTCCAAGGGCGCGGTTCCAGCCTGCATCCACACAAGGCTTTCTCTCCACATCCCACCTTCCCGCCACCATCTTATTAGGATACTCAAAATCACATTGGGACCTTTCAGGGCAATCTCCCTAAGGTAGGATGTTTAGCAGTCATCATTTCTGCAAAGACTCCTTTGCCATGCAAAGTAACTCAGTTCTGAGAATGATGATCTGAATATCTTGGGGGCTGAGACCTTATGGAAGGCAGTCTATATCTCAGCGCTCTCTCTCTCTCTCTCTTTCTCTCTCTCAGACAGGGTTTCACTGTGTAGCCCTGGCTGTCCTGGCATTCACTCTGTAGATCAGGCTGGTCTTGAACTCATAGAGACCTGCCTGCCTCTGCTTCCCAAGTGCTGAGATTAAACATGTGCCACTATGCCTAGCTTATAGCTCAGCTTCTTAAATATGGGCCACAACCCCAGAATACGAGGGTCACCAAAAATCTGACAACTTCAAAAGGATTTTGAACATGCAACAACCAAAAGTCCAGAATCTGATGACTGACGAGCCCAGGGTGTTTTCAGCAGTGCTTGCCCACACTGCAGCCCCGGCTGTGAACACATCGTATACACTCTGTAGGTGTGGAGCTACAGCACACATCAGCAACCTGCGCTGCACACAGCACACTGGCTCTGACTCAAGACTACTGCAGGATATGTATTAGCGTTCTTACTCTACACACTTGTACTTTGCCGCTGAATTACAGAAAACAAAAGATGTTCCTGCCATCATTCTTCAGCTGCTTCAAAGGTCTCCCACGATTCCCAGTGTTCTCTCTGCCTCCTGATTGAGATATGAGCACTCAGCTGTTCCTGCTGCCATGCCTTTGCTCTGAAATCACAGACTCTAATCCCCTGGAACCGTAAGCCCAACTAAATGTTTTCTGTTCTAAGTCGCCTTGGTCATGGTGTCTTATCACAGCATTAGAAAAGTAGCTAAGGAAGCAAACATCAAATTAATTTGCTTTGGCTGTGCTATCTTAGAATACTTGATTTTTAAAATTTTTGAGGTTTTGATTTGAGTTTCATAGAGTAATCAATCATTAAACAATTTGGGGCCAGTGATGTAGCCCAGTCAATAGAGTGCTTGCCTAGCATGCATGAAACCCTGTGTTCAATTCCCAGCACCACATAAACCAGAATCAGTACATGCACATTGTAATCTAAGCACCTGGAAGGCAGAGGATCAGAAGCTCGAGGCCATCTTTGGCTACACTAAGTTCAAGATCAGCCTGGATTGGAGGCCCTTTTTCATAGTAAATGAATTTTGGTTTGGGAGTGACAGAATTTCCAAAAATGTTAAGAATGGATATAAACATTCCCCTGCATTTTATACCTGTATCTGTGAAAAGTATTTGTTTTCTGAGACAAGGTCTTGCTTTGAATATACAGCTGGCCTTGAATTCAGAGACCTTCCTGCTTCTGCTAGGAGATCACACCTGGCTATGTGAAGCAACTTTAAAAATTGATTATAAAATCACACTACCAATCGACTATCAAAATGCTCAAGATGGCCGGGTAGTGGTGGCGCTTTAATCCTAGCACTTGGGAGCAGAGGCAGGCAGATCTCTGAGTTCAAGGCCAACCTGGTCTACAGAGTGAGTGCCAGGACAGGCTCCAAAGCTACACAGAGAAATCCTGTCTTGAAAAACAAAAGTTGAAGATGTTTTATGTTCTTCTGAAGTATCAAATATTCCATCAAGTTTTAACTACTTCCATATGTAAAACAAACAAGTACATCCATGCCATTAGTATACAATATTTGCTTTTTTCTTTAATAAATGATAAAGCTATATATATACATATATACCAAAGAATTGTTTTAAACTAGTTTTCCTTATCTATTTTCAGTTGCATTTTATTTATGCATCTGTTTTATATACTTGAAGGGAAAGGTTGTGTGGAAGAAATGGCCCTGTTCTAGAGATCTGCAGACTGTGCAGAGCAGGCCTGAGCAGCTCAGTGACAGAACTGGACTGCTGTAAGCATGGGACTTTGATGTACCCTGTCTACAGAGAATATCCACAGAAGGCTTCAGCTGGAAATTCCATGGAAATGTGTACTGGACATCAGCAAGATTGGCCTCTGGAGTGAAAATGAGGTTTGCCCTTGCCTGTTCATGGGGAGCAGGTCCCAGCTGCAGGCAAGCCTAGCTTCCCACCCACATGGGATCCTGCTGTGAAGAGCAGTTGGGATTAATGGCCAGGTCAAGTGGATACACGACAGACAGAAGAGTGGCAGGCCTCTGCATGATGGGCAGGGCAGGTCAGGAGTGGGGAGTTTCCTCAGGCAACTGCATGGAGGAAACCGGGCATTTATTCTGTCAGATGATCACCTCTGCTTCTGTCACACAGCCAGCCTCCACTCAATGACTACAGTTTTAGTTGGGGAGACATAGGCCTGAGTGGGTGTACTGGGGACATTTTTGCTCATGTTTATATACATGGATTCATGTTAAAGCGGAGTCAGTCATTATTTTTCACTTCAAAACTTCAGAGAAAATACTAACAGTTTTAAATGCCTACCCCATAAATCACCAAGGCAACAACCCCCCAACAAGTCAGCCCTGCTCTGAGAAGTATCATTCATTTGGATGACCTTCCGTTGGCAGGTAGGATGAAAGGCTGAGCAGAACGGGGAGGTTGCTAGGCCTGTGGGGACTGTGTTCAGGCATCAGTTCAGTCTTCAGTAGAGACAGCCTCAACCCCCTCACGTGATTTACTTCCCTACCAAAACACGTTAGTGAACATAAGAGACCAGGGAGTTAATGTTGCATGTCACAATCTCCGAGCACTGGTCCATGTTCTTCCTCACCCTGTAGAATTTCTCCACGTACTCAGATCGCCCTAAGAGCTCCACAAAATCTTCATCATGAGTGATTACCAGAAGCTGGAAGTTACGCTGCTGAGAGCGACTTTTTATGATCCTGAAACAATACATTGAGAACACCATTTTTACATTTGGAAAAACCACTGGAAATCTTGTCAGATAAAAAGAACAGCTGTGTGCCAACCAAGCTTTTCCTGTGCCACATGTGACAGGACCTTTGGCTGCCCTGCAGGAAATGGGGGAGGGCTGGGGCTTTCAACGTAGGCAGGTAGGAGCCTATCTCATTCCCACGCAGTGGGATGCAGGGATGCATAGCCTCATTACCCACCCATCTGGCCAAGAACCAGATCAAGAATTTGGACCAGTTCCTCAAGATCCTAAGTTGCTAATCATGCAGGAGAAAGTCTTCTAGGAAAAGTAAACTATTCACAGCCAAAAGAGCCCGGCTTGCTCCTCCACCTAGACTCTCCTGAGCTGCTGCTAGACTTCTCTGAAAGTCTAAAAGTAATTCAGGCAGACAACATGTAGGGGAATAACACTGCCTTCTGAAGAGCTGGGTCTACTTAGAATTCTGCCACCACCAGTCACTAGATGCATCAGTGCTGTGACACACAGAGGCCTGAGTGGGTGTACTGGGGACATTTTTGCTCATCAGCAGCTGAGGTATCAGCTCTGAGTGAGATGCAACAAGAGTTTTAACTCACACTTGTTTATCACCTGCCTGGGGCTGGATGCACTTCATGTTTTGATACTACAACCCCCTCCTTCCTTGCTGGTCCCCCAGAATTATGAAGAGCTGGCTGGAGGACATACTTGTGCTGTCAGAATTCTTCTGGGGCCGCTCTGATGTCAGGGAATGGAGCACACAAGGACTACAATTTAGCCTCTGTTATCATCTACTTACCAGTATGCTTCTTTCATAAAATCTCTCATCCTTCACAGTAATCATGTGACAGACAGTCCTAGCTCCACTACCACCAGTTCTAAGTGTCTGGCCAGGGCACATATGGACTCCCGTGCTTGTCATGGGGGCATTCACAGGAAACCTAGAGGAAGCCCAGAACTGTTCACCCTTACCTGCCCTATGAACACCTGGGGAGAGGCAGAACATGCCTGTCTCAATACTCATTCCTTTTATTTTACGTGCATTGGTGTTTTGTTTGCATGTATGTAAGGGTGTCAGATCCCCTGGAACTGGAGTTAGAGAAAGCTGTGAGCTGTCATGTGGGTGCTGGGAATTGAACCCTGGTCCTCTGGAAGAATAGTCAGTGTTTTTATCCCCTGAGCCATCTCTCCGAAGACGTTAGTTCATTTTCAAGAAAATCTGGAGAATTAAAAGGCAAAGTGCAAAGCCTAGTCTCAACTGGATTCTTTTTATTTTTTAATGGGCGTCTCAGTGACTAGCCTGGAATTCACTGGTTGTGAATGTGACAAGGTTGGCCCTGAACTCACAGAGAACCGCCTGCCTCCGCCTTCAAGTGCTGGAATTAAAGGTGTGCGTCACTACACCCAGCTCTGCTATTGGTATTTAGAAAAAAAATTGCATTCTGCCCTGAACTTGAATTGAAATACTTACTCAACCAAAGCATGTGCAAGAGATTCAATGTTCTCTCGGTCAAGATTTGTCGTCGGCTCATCCAAGGCAAGGATGCCACAGTTCAGACAGAAGGTTTCAGCCAGCGCCAAGCGGATAATGAGAGAGGCTAGCACCTGGAGAAAAGTTGCACAGCAGACTTCTTTAGAAGGGGATGGTGAAATGAACTGAGTAGGGTGGCTGTACCTTTGTTCCCAGCAATCAAGAGGCAAAAGCAGGTGGATATCTGAGTTTTAGGCCAACCCAAGCTACACAAGAAGACTGTTGCCAAAATCAAGAGGGTAGTAGAAGGTGGGAAAGGTCAGAGGTCACCGATGTTAGGGACAGTTCAGTGGAGACCACTGCTTTTCTGAAAGGTGGGCCATCAGCTACATTCTCTCAGCCTATCATCTGCACTAACATAAAACACCGAGGAAGCCCTGCCAGCATTCCAGTGCTATTTAAAACTGACATCACAGGCCAAGGCGTGATGCATTACAATTTATCAACACAAGTCTAAGATTCACCTGGAACTCATTATGTAGACCAGATTGGCACCAAACTCTGAGAGACCTGCCTGCCTCTGCCTTCTGAGCACTGGGACTGAAAGGTGTGTGTCATCACACTTAACCTTAAGACTTTCTGATCTGGCCCTTATAGCTTCTCAGTGATGAAACTTGTTGGAAAACATTACATTTTCCTGAGCCTCACAGGGACTCTGACTGCATGTTCTCTGGCTCAAAAGAGAAACCAGGCAGTGTGTTCTACATCACACTGAAGAGTATGTTTTTGTAACTGTGCCACGAGAAAGAAAGTTAATAGAGCACAGCTCTATTTGTACTTACCTCTAGGAGGCCACTGAGTCCATTCATGGACTAAAAATCAAACATTCAAACCCTCAGGCTCGGTCCTAGAGGTCCTAGTCTTCTCAGGGCTGTGTCCTAGGGACACAGCAGCTACTCAGACTGTCCTGGGAGGGTAGAATGCTTTTGCGTGAGTGCTACTCTCAGGGCCTGCTGAAGTCCTGGGCTTCTGAGCGCAGGGCAGTCCACACCTTCCTTCTGATGTCCAGGGCAGGCCAGCAGATTGCAGAAGCTGGGTGCCCCTTTGGGGGACAGACACTTCCTTCCTGCCTTTGAACCCTACTCCTGCCAGTCTAGCAGCACCCACTTACATGCAGGCTGCTGGTTGGCCCACAACCACCAAACCATTCATCTGACACCTCTCCCTCCACTAGGAAGAAAGTACTGCCAGTTTTCACAATCTAAGAGCAGCTACAGGAAACTGTCTTTTTGCTCAGAGACCATGATTCAAACTCACTTATAATGAATATTACACATCGCCAAACAAGCAAGCAGGAATACTGTTTATAGATCACAAACTAGTTATTTCTTCAGACTATGACTGTGATAGTAATCTGCATTGTCTGAAATTGGTGTTAGCTGTCTGGACTAGCAATAACTGGGATAATTGTGTGACTAATGTGACATCCTTTCCTAAGCCTGTGAAATTTTATGAAAAATCTGCTTTACTATGCAGGCTCAGAATCTGCACTCTTGTGTATGGTTAACAAAATCAACACTCAGGACCTCCCGGTGCTCTAGGATGCAGGTCTCACGTTCCAGCCTTATTGAAACATTTCTCATTCTGATTTCACCAGTGCTACAAACAAACCTACCTCTTCCAGGAGCCTCATGTAGGGCCACTGGCCTGATCTAGCCATTGGTCTAGAGTCCAGCACAAAGGCTACGTGAGGAGCTGGTGATGGGGAGTCAGTCCTGTGCAGAGGCTATATTCTCAACAACACAGATCAGAACTTGGTTCAACTCGGGCTCTAGTTTGCTAGTGTTCTTTGTTCATTTGAGATAGGGTCTTGTGTAGCTCAGGCTGCCCCCCCCCCAGTGCTGGGATGATAGGCATGTTTTGGTGGTGGTGAGGGGCAAGCACTCTATCAACTGAGCCACATCCCTCCCCTGCTAGTATTACTTATGACTGGCAGGATATTTACTATTAATTTTGAGATGTTCCTGCCCATTTTGATACCAGAATGCATCTTTGGGGGCCCATGAAGCAACGTCCTTTCTCTGAGAAGGAGTGCTGTTGAAGTGAAATGGGTTTGAGTAACTTTGACCCTTTTTCTTGTTGTCTTCAGAGCACTACAGGGCATATTAGCCAGCAGCAGGATGGGGCCATGATATAGCTGTGTCTGTCTACTTCCCAAGGTGACAAGGAAGGTATAAGGAGCTTCTCCTTCACTTAAGGGGAGTCTAAGCCTACCACACCATCGGGCCCATCTTCAGTTCTTTAAGCTGGCTCCGTAGGTTGCTGAGATACCTGCCTTCTGTCCAGCACTACATCGTCCCCGCATGTCCAAGGCTGTATCCCCCTTCAGCATCACCACTCGGTAGTTGTAATTCCGCCTTTTGTCAGAAGCAGATACGTTTTCATCAGCATCTGATCGAATTTCTATGTATTCAATATCTGATACAGAAAGCAGAGTATTTTAGAGAACCCACACTGCACCTCTGTCACTTATATACATCGTTCACAAAGTCTGGGGACGAATTGGCTGCCTTGCAAGCTATCTGGCCAGGAGGACTTAGGAGCCACATGGTCTAGCAAGATGCAGCCTGGATGGCCCGCCCCCAGCTCCTTTTCTAAGTTTCCTTTGGGTACTTTTCTTATCACGTTTGGGCCTATCCCTATCTGCGCTTTCACAGAAACCATTATGTCATCAGCTCATTGTGTCTGCTACAGACAATATGAGTCCTACAGGGCTTTGGAACAGAAACTTTGCGTTTTCTTTTTGTTATAAGATATTGCAAAGATAAGAATTCTTAGAAAAATCTTAAAGAAATGCTCAGGAAGGGGTTTGAGAAGGTAATGCTGGCATGGTAAGGTCACACAAGAGAAGCTGTGGACAGAGCTTTGGAACAAGCATTTGGGACACACCATATTAATTACCTTGTCCACGATAAGTACTCCGCCAAAGATCACGAATAATTTTGTTGATTTCTTCCATTTTCATACTGTGAAATTTCATTATTGCTCTGGAAAAGGAAGCCACTTTTACTTGGTACAATATATACTATTTATATGAAAGACATGATAGTGATGCAATAATTTATGCTAAACTGTATAAATATGTAATATAGTAATAATAATAAAAACATCATTGCCCCAGTACTTTCAATTATAAAAGCTGAATATGAAAAGTGCTACTTTCCTGGTACTAGACTGCTAGGCATATGCCAGGCCCAAGTCCTCACACAGCTCCGTTTTTACTGTGGGATCCAAGTACTTCTTTAAGTACTCAGAAACTGCAGTTGAGTGTGGCAGCCCACACCTTTAATCCCAGCACTCAGAAGGCAGAGGCAGGCAGATATCCATAAATTTGAGGTCAACTTGATCTACACACCAAGTTCCCCAAAGCTACACAGTGAGACCCTATCTCAAAACAAACAAACCCCAAAAAACTTTCAGAAAAGAAGTCTCTAATAGGCTTCTTTCCTAGGCCCTGAGAGCACACTGGAGAGGCAGCTGTAGAAGACCCATGATGTGCTAAAGCTGAGGGTGCAGCTAAGCCAGGGGCCCTTGTTACACAGCAGAAGCACGTCTCTAAAATTGTCTGGCCCTGTCAGATTTTTTTTAATTTTTATTTTTTGGAGACAGAGTCTTTACATAACCCTGGGCTATTCTGTAGACTAGGCTGGCCTTGGAGTCAGAGATTCACCTGCCTCTGTCTCCTGAGTGCTGGGACTAAAGGCACGTGCCACCATCGTCCAACTCCTTCTAGAACTGTTCAAAAGCCAGCCCCTTATGTTCTTTTATTCCTCAGATCAGTGAGAATTTTATCTACCCAAAGGCAGCGTTGGCTCAAAAGGATAATTTACTTAGAAGCCTGACCCTTTATTCTGTCACAAGTCCTAGCCTAGTATGCTGACCTCCACAGGCATGCCCTTACTCCCAATTCTCTTGTAAAGCAGCAGTCTCTAGACATTGAACGACATGTTTGTGAAAGCCAGAGCTGCCTGTTAAAGTTGAATGCGATGCCTGCCCCAGCTACCTCAGATGTGGAGGCAGGACCATCAGCACAAAAGTCTCTGCCATAGTAAGAAGGCAAGTTTCACGGCTACCACTATGCAAGGATGTGAGTGGACTCCCTTCCACTTGCAGGCCTCTTATCTGATATATACAAAAAAAGAAACTAAACGTAATGCCACTGCCTCTGTACAATCATTTTGTGATCTTCTGATCATCAGCTACAGAGAAAGAAATGACTCAACATAAATACATCTAAATATCAGATGAGGAGCTGCTGAAGTAGTAAAGCCTGGAAACAACACTGCTTCACCAAGTCTCCATTTTCTAGTTCATGCTCACCTCAGCCTAACAGTTTACGCTTTTTTCATAAAGAGTAGACAAACCAGCTATCATTTTCTTCAAAAAGGAAAACCACAACAAAAAACTACCTCACAGAATGTTCTGGGGACCAATCATGTGAAAACTACCTTTTCATAGCTTTATACACTATGATCATAATTTTATAAAAGACTTCTTAAAAATGTTATTTTTTTCAAATTGATAACTAACATAGAGAGCACATGAATGGAGAATATACACCAGGTGGGGAAGGACTGTGCAGTCTCTGCTGAGACCCAGAGCGGTGGGAGAGAGCTCCAGTCCAGAATGGCAGTCCGCTCAGGATGTCAAAGAGAGCTGACTCCGGCTACTACTGGCTGGCCCAGCAGCTAAGATCTGTCTCTTTGGGAGTTACAGCACATCAGGCAACCTCTGGGGATGACAAAGGTGATGTAGTAGCCCACCTGAGGGAGTAGTACCGACATGAGTGGTTACCAATGAGCGTCACCTTCTGAAAGACAACCCACACGCAAAGTCACACATTATCTCTCCAACCCCCAGTTACTATGCAACAGATCGTATGGAAATCCTGTATCCCAGGATACAGAAAGTGGCTAGGATACTTTGGTTAGGATAGTTTTTTTAAGGCTGTGAGCAGACAAGATCGTTTTCTGAATATTATCAAATCCTCAAGGTGTACCCACCTTCTGGGTATTATGAAGCAGGGAGAGGCTGAACAGAGGGCAAAAACTTTTGGGCCTGTTTTGCTTATCATGACAGAAATCAGCATCCTAAATAAAACTGAGTTTAGTTTAAGGGCACTGAATAGAACAGATAACTGCTGGGTATAGAACCCAGGGTTAAGCACATCTTAGGTAAGCATACCATCTCAGGTTACTACTGAGTGGTATTTGTCCCTAGAAAGCAAGAAGAGCACAACAGGAATAAAGTTGTCCAAGGTAACTTACTGTATATCAGACTAAAGAAAAACAGATGGGGAGGGAGGTTGTGGTGCAAGCCTTTAATCCCAGCAGGTGGATCTGTTAGTCTGAGGCCTGCCTGGTCTACAAGATGAGTTTCAGGACAGCCAGGGCTACGTAGAGAAATCCTGCCTTGAAAAATCTAAAACATAGTAACCCTGTCTCAAAAAAACAAAAACAAGTCGGGCAGTGGTGGCGCACGCCTTTAATCCCAGCACTCAGGAGGCAGAGGCAG
>LOJH01013923.1:4881-25800 GCA_001685095.1 Ellobius talpinus | reverse complement strand
CCCCTCCCAGAAGCATGTCTGTGCTTGTTTACTTTAAGGAGAACTTACTGGTGCTGCCGCTCCATGCGTCCAAGTTCTGAATCCTCCCAGAAAACCGGGGGTCCTCGTATGGTGCCCAGATGTCGTTATTCCTGGGTTTCGGTACCACTTGTGGCACGCCACGTCTGCCAGCAGAAGAGACGACCACACAGGATTCTTCTTGGACCACACTTTATTTGGAGCAAACTACTTGAAAAAGATGGTGAAGGACCCAGACCCCNCAGGGGCAAGGAGAAGGCTTAATGCCAAATGGCGGCGGCAAGCAAGAACATGGCAGTGCTGTGGGGCCCTACAAAAGACATTCCATGTCCATAGATTGGTAGAATCAACATTATGAAAATGACCATTGCACAGAAAGTAATGTGCAGATTCAGCCCCCAGGATACTATAAAAACTTCAGCTATCCAAAGCAACCTTAATCAAAAAGAATTTTGTAGGGGTTATGCCATATTTGAAGTTATATTGTGGACTTACAGAAATACGAACACCATGGCACTTGCACAAAAAAAGAGAGGTGGGTCGATGGAACAAAATGGAAAACCCAAACATGGTTACATATAACTATATTTATCTGATGTTTGACAAAGATGTCCATAGTACACAAGGGTGAAAAGGCAACATATTGATAAATGATGCTAGGAAAACTGGATATCCATAAATAGAAGCCTGGAAATAAAATTTTATTTATCATTCTGCACAAAAATTAAGTCCAAATGCACCAGAGACTTCAACATGAAACCTAAAATGCTCAAACTTATAAACAGTTATAGACTTGTACCAGATACAGGTATAGGAAGAAGTTCAGGATAAGGTGAGAAACCTTTGCCTGGTGAGATCATAGACCCTAGAAGAGAACCTTGGTCTGGTGAGGTCATAGACCCTAGAAGAGAATCTTTGGCTGGCAAGGTCATAGACCCTAGAAGAGAACCTTTGGCTGGCGAGGTCATAGACCCTAGAAGAGAACTCACTACTGCCACTTTCGTAGTTTGTAACTGCATTCTCTGACTCATTTTGACTACATTGATGGCTGGTGCCTTGCTGACTCAACAGTAGGTTTTTTTTTGAATTCTTAATATTTTGCTATCCCTGAGAAGTACTTATTGAGAATAACAATTCCCTTGTGTCTGCTTAAAATATGTTTTACTGAACCCTTCCAGGACTCTGAATGTTGCTTCTCACTACTTTCTTGCAGACTAAGGAACCATGAAAATGTGGTGGCCCTAGATAAGAAGCAAGCAGGGAAAGGTCCTACTCCTCATCACGAGCTGGTAGTATGCATTAGGAAGCCTCATTATGTTACCTCATCAGATGGGCTGACCTATCAGGGCACACTTAATACTGTGTTATGCATTTATTAAAAGCTCAGAATCAAACTACCTCTTGCTAATTGTGTCTGTGAACTGAGACCAAGTTTTAAACCAGATATTGTCACATTTTTGACAAATATTTTTCTGTGTCTGTGTTTACTGTGTAATTTTTCTTAGTTTCCAAAAACAAGACTACTTTTTTCATATTTTATTATTATTTTATTGAGACAGGATCTCCTGGTCCAGGTTAGCCTAGAACACACTAGTTATCCACGGCTGATGATCCTCCTGCCTCCACATCCTAAGAGTGCTGAAATTATAGACACTGAGCCACACAACCAGCACTTTTATTTTTTATAATCAAAATAGCCAGGTGGGGTACTTTTAGCCATCCGAGAATCCTGTGGTATCTCATCTTTTGCTCTGCTTCCCTCAAACTACTTCATTTCCTTCAACTTTAGAGCTTCACACAGTAACTGAATATCAGGCATTCCCCAAATCTCTACCTACCAGTCTGTTTAACTCACAAATGAAATATTTATCTTCCAGTGGCCTTATTTACACTTTAACCTTGATGTTTTATTATATTTTCTTGGAACACTTAAATAAGTAGAATGTAGTCATATTTTCTTTTGGACAATCAGCTCCCAAATAATGACACAGTGACTTCTTATTGGCTTAGACTTATTCTCTGCTAGCTCTAAAACTTAAATTAACCCATTTATATTAATCTGCATGCTGTTACATGGCCCATTACCTCTCCTCAGTACCAGACATCCGACTTCCTCCACTGGTGTATCTCGGGCCTCTCAGAGATCCCCGAGATCCTCTTTTGCCCAGAATTCCTGCCTATCCTTTCCTGCCTAACTACTGGTTGTTCAGCTCTTTATCAAACAAATCAGAAGGTACCCTGGGCAGGTGCTTTAGGAATTCCTACCGCCAGTAGCCTTTAAGATACCCTTCCACTTGGCCATGGCCTCTTATACTATATATGCCAATGTAAAGCATGCTTCTGGCCTCTTTTCTGGCTGTGGGATTCAGTTGCTGTTCCCCATTCCAGCAGAGGATTGTTATCTGTGAGTCTACCCCTAAATAAATAACCCTTTATTATACTCAATTCTGAGCTAGCGTGGGATTTCTTTTTAGTGTCCTTCTTCAGGACACTTCTTTTTAGTGAGGTGAAACTGTGAAACATCTTCATACAATGTGATAGTATATCTCGCAACAATAGAAATTAAAAAATTAGCATATTAATATTATGCAATGCACTTAAGATGAAAATGTGTGTTGGGTGAAAGAGAGAGGGAGAGAGAGAAAGAGAGAGAATGGATGAAAGCAGGTTCTTGCTTAGTCTGATTTTTTATGTTTATTCTCAGCACAATAGTTAATATGTTTAATTATTAAGAAATGATTTTTAACCTATTGGAAGCTACATACATATCAATAGTTAGAAGATATTATAGTAGATGAAGTGGAAAGGTTCTGGGTAATATGGAGACTTCATAGAGTGAAATAGTGACATGATCCTAAAGAGCCATGCATAGCAATTTAAAGAGCCCAACATACGTAAGCCTTTTTCAGACTCTTAGTCAAGAAAGTCAGAATACTGTCAGAAAGGTAAGTTTTCTCTTGCCAACAAAAGAGGCATTAACTTGGGCAATACCACCAAACTTTTCATCATAATCTTTTGGATGTTCTTTACAAATTGACATCTCCAAGTTCAATTTACTTTTTAAAAGTATTTTTCTGCTCATTAATGTGACTTCTGTTAAATTAGGAAGACTACAATTTGAGAAGAGAAATAATATTTATAAAACTATGTTGTGGCACATCTTTATGTTTATTCTTATGTTGGAATTTCAAAGGTATATTAACATTCAGCAAGTATATCTGTACAGAAGAAATTTTTTCATTACTTCTTGATCTGTGAGAACAACCTTTCCCCTTGGCTTCACTGATAGCTACTTTCAATCCACTCACTCCCTGGGTAACTATTCACATAAAAGTACCAACATGAATCTAAAGGGATGTCATGGTCTGTACCTTCAAAAGGCTCCTGGCTTTATGTTATGCAATAATTTCCAATAACTGTTAAATTTTGGTTAGAGCTTTTATTACAGCAGAAAGAAAGCCTGTTCTTTCAAAAATTTAGAAGTTAAAATTTTCAATGCTTTTATTCTAAAAAGTGAAAAAGGTTGGCATCTACAGAACAAGATGGCAAATGTTATTGATCATTTG
The DNA here is from genome assembly GCA_001685095.1 of Ellobius talpinus. Lineage (NCBI taxonomy): Eukaryota > Metazoa > Chordata > Mammalia > Rodentia > Cricetidae > Ellobius > Ellobius talpinus. The sequence continues at coordinate 22,216 of LOJH01013923.1, read as the reverse complement.
ATATCATAATCAACAAACAATGTTATGTCATTTGCTATAATATAGTATTTTACAGATTTACTTATATATTTCATATTATTCATTTAAAATCAAATTTGCATGCATTGTTTATGTGTTTTTGTTGCTGAGATAGTATTTTGCTATGAAGCTTGGGTTAGCTTGGACTTGACTATGTCTCCAAGGCTAGCCTTGTATTCATAAGACTCCCCTGCCCCCAAACTCTGTAATTATAAAGGAATACTTACAATCCAGCTATAATTTAAACATATTTTTACCACTGTTTCTTTTTCTATTAATATTTTATTACTTCCACTGAGACTTATAAGGAAAAATCCAGTAAAATGTAAGTAATATTTGAGGATTTCTTGTTGGAATAATAAAAGTGAGTTCATAAGGCAGCCAAAAAAGCAATGTGTCATATGCATTGATTATTTAGAGACTCCTAGATGAGTTTTCTTGTTTTATTACTATTATTTCAGGATGCAAAATTGTTTTTTAAATGTACTTTTTACAACATGTACACACACTCACAGAGACAAGTATTCCAAATAGAGTCTATGAAATTCTCTTATTTTTATTATACTTATTTAAGGAATTGTCTTTAAATACATTATGGGAACAACCGACACTCTTTTTGATATAAGATTTTTGTTCTTGAGAATTTCATACTTGCATACAGTGTATTGTGATCATATACATGTCCCTAACTCTTTTCACCTCTTCACCCCTCCCAACTTCATGTCCTCTTTTATTTTTTCTTTTGACCCACTGAGTCTAGTGTGTATTGTCCACATATTAAAGAGTGTGTGGCTATCCACTGGAGTTTAGCTAACCTACCAGGGCCATCTCCCACCAAAGAAAATCGACTCTTCCCCAGAAGCCATCAACTGTCAATAGCTCTTCAGATAGAGGTAGGGGATCCTTGTTGACAAACTTCTCTTTCCTGGCAGTCAGTTCCCAAATACTCACATGGAAACAACTTACTGATTATAAATGCTTGGCTGATAGCTTACACTTATTACTAGCTAACTCTTACAGCTCAAATTAACCTATATTTTTTATATACCCTCTGCCACCTAGTGGTACCATCTTTCACCATGGCATGGTTATTTCCTGCTTCAATTGCATCTCACTAGAGACTCCTCAGACTCTGCCCTTCTCCTCAGCATTCGCCTGGTCTGCAAGTCCTCCCTAACCTCTACCTGTCCAGCTATTATCCAGGCCAGTCAGCTTCTTTATTAACCCAGCCCCAGTGACATATATTCACATAATATAAAGGAATACTCAACAGATCCTATTCTTCTACCCAGTCCATACTGTACTATTGATTGGTTTGATATTGTGCAGTCAACCACAGTTGCTGTGAGATCATGTGTGTGGCAGTCTTGTCATGTCTAAAAAACACTGTTATTGGTCAGCCTCCCCGACCTCTGACTTTTATAATGTTTCTATCACCTTTTCCATGATGGTCTCTGAGCCCTGGAGAGGTATGATATAGATATTCTGTTTGTGGTTGAACACTCCACAAACATTTTTTCTCTGCACTTTGACCAATTGTGAGTTTCTGTATTAACTTTCATCTACTGAACGAAGAAACTTCTCCAATGAAGTCTAAGAGACACACTAAGCTGTTGGTACAACACCATGAATTTAGAGGGCAATTTGATAGTGTGATGTACCCACTTAGAAAAATCATGGTAATAGGTTCACCCCTGGGGCCTATAACAATTGTCAAAAATTTTATAAATGTTGCATCTATAGCTAATCCTGTACATTTCACACACACACACACACTATATTATAAACATGATTCATTTTCTCTGAGAATTTTGTGAGCACTGTAATATCAAGGTTAAAGTGACTGAGAGACTGCATGATGTTATGTTTTATAGATATAATAAAGGACTCCCAAGATGATACCAATTCTTATCCCATTTAGCAATGACTCATGTTCTCAATTATTTACTGTTGATTTTTCTAGACTTCAACATTTGTAAGGCTGAGGAGTGTTATAGACTGCCATTGTTTTAAATATGTTTTATGGAAGTAGAATGTACTGTCTAATATTTAGTGGCCATTGAGTTTTCTGAATACCATTCCTTCGGTACTTCCCAAAGAGATACACATTTTTTCTTATTCATTTGTAAATATTCTGGTACAATAATCAATTAACATCTGTGCACCAAGGTATCTTTTCTCCAGCAATGATCCATAAAATTTATTTATGGCACCTTATATATGGTACCTTTGGTTCACATAAAATTCTCTTATATTTTAACTCAAACTATTTAAATCTGTGTTTTCATTCTTGGGTTATAGGTTTTATTTAATGAAATGTATTTTTAGTGCAATATGATAAACATATGTTTATACACACATTTATTTTTTTTTGCCTTGCCAATCAATTTTATGCCTTTTTTGGATTATCAACATCTTTTGGATGCTGAAATTTATCCTCAAAATGATGTAGGATGCCCCTCTATATGCTGTAATGTTCTATTACTATTGGTTAATAAAGAAGTTGATTTGGCCAATAGCCAGGCAGAACAGAGCCAGATAGGGAACCCAAGCAGAAAAACAGAGAGAAAGAAGGTGAAGTCAGGGAGAGGCCAGCAGCTTAAGGAGTAAGATGCCAGAGCATCACTGGTAAGCCACAGAGCACATGATGATACACAGATTACTAAAAATGGGTTAATTTATATGTAGAGCTATCCAGCAAGAAGGCTGAGCCATTGAACAAACAATTAAAATTAATATTAAGCCTCTTAATGATTTTTTTTATAAGTGGTAATTTTCGGGAACTGGTGGGCAGGAGAGAAATCTCCAGTTCCATCAAAATCTTTTTTGATAGAGATTAAATATTCATGTTTTAGGTAATGGCGGTGTTATTCTGTTTTAGATTCCTTTTTACTATGTAAGCTCTTTGGATAAGGGGACCCTTTATTTTCTAGTAACAATTATTGATATTATTATGATTAATGATGTACCTAACTCCTGCTTGGTGAGAATGCAGCATCATCACATGTTAAGAGAGAACATTGCAGCCCATTTTGTGCTAGAGCATAAAACAAACCATGAATCAAATGACCATAGCCAGTGGTGATGATTAGTTTCTGTGTTTCAGACACAACGGTTAAAATTCACTTGAATTAGTTGATTTAGCTCTGACAGATATTCTATTGAACGAGTTGTTAGGATTTCTGTTTACAAAGAGAACAGAAGAGAACTAACAGAACTAACTCTAAGCAATTGTCAATGTTAACCATAAACAAATTTGTTCCAGTGTTTCCATTGTTCTTTGGAGAAATATTTATTGCAAAATTAATGGGAAATGAAGTTGCTGTCAATATTACTTTTTTGTGTAGAGATTCTCTAATTAAGAATGACTGAGTTGTTCAACATGGCTCAATGTTCTGCCCAACTTTGAGAATAATTCCTTACATAGTGAAAAGAAGACAGTAAACAAGCCTTAACTGATTCAATCCTTGACAGTAAGAACCAGTTGGTGAATAAGATTTTTTGCTGTTGCTGTTATTTAGTTGCTTTTTCTTTTTCTTTGATAAAAATATCTTGACAAATATAACTTAAGGAATAAATGATCTATTTGGCTCATAATGTGAAGGCACCATCCACCATAGCAAAAAAAGTCATGGCAACAGGCACTTGAGGTAACTGGTCCCCTTGCATCCACACTCGGGAAGCAGAGATGATCATGCATCTCAGTTCACTATCTTCTTTTGGTGCAATCTAGGACACAGGTTCAGAAAATAGTACCATCCACTTTTAGAATGAATTTCCCTACTTTAGTTAACCTAATCAAGACAATTGCACAGGCCTGGCCTGGCCAGTGGCTAGCTTAACCAAGACAGTCCCTCACAGGTGTGCATACAAGCTTGTCCTTAGATGATTCTAGATCCTACTAGGATGATAATGAATATTAGCCATCACACAGGGCCTTGTGTAACCTTGTCTGGCTTTGAACTCATGGTGTTACCAAGAGTCACCCTTAAACTCCTAATTCTCCTGCCTCTCCCTATCAATTTCTGGGAATGCAGGCATTCAGCATAATTCTAAATGATGTGTAAAATTTTAACACTCTATCATGGGGGCAACAGAGATGCACACATAGGGAACCACAACAGTTATCTTTTTGTGGTATATAATATCCCAAAAAGCATCCAGTGAAAGGGGAAAAGATAACCTATGAAGAAGGATGCTTAAAAGAAATCCCACACTAGACCAGAATTGAGAAATAGATGGTTACTTATTTAGGGGTAGATTCACAAATCAGAATCCTTTGCTTGGATGGAGATCAGAAACCGAATCCCACAGCTGGAAAAAAAGAGGCCAGATGGGATGCTCTACATCAGCATATATAGTATAAGAAGCCATGCCCTAATGGATGGGTAACCACTGGCTGTAAGACTTCCTACAGCAAACCTTCTTTGTCTTAATCCATATGGAAAATGAACCATAGATTTATATGATAACATCATTTCAGAGAAGTTCAACCTCTCTATTTTGAGAATTCTAGTTCCTACAAATGACATTATTTTCCCTGTTTTTATCCATCTGTTAACTGATACTAGTATGATGCTCACTAATGAAGAAATGGACTGAGCCTCCAGCAAAAAAAGTGTTACAAACTAAATAAGAATATAAATGCACACATCAACTAATTGATTATAGAATTATAAGTGAGCCTAGCTGAGTCAGTTTATGTCATTCCAGATCAACTATTATGCCCAACCTATTTATAGTGCATGAGAAAATAAATAACTGGTTATTGTAAGGCTTAAAACTTAAGCTGTTAGGGGTAGGAATAGTTTGCTTTTTAGAAATATCTGATAGGAATATGGTTTGTAGGCATGGGTATGGCTCAGCAAGTTTAGGCACCCTGGGAACGTGTGGAAATGTGCATAGATAGACACTCATTGGGAAAACCCATGATAAGAAAAGATGAGAGATCATTGTGTTAGACTTCACTGATCTCATAAGCTCTTCAAAAGCCAAGCCTTTTCGGTAGGGACTGCCAAGAACCTAGATATCTTCATTCATATGTGTCAGAGCCAATTTTGAAGCTCAAGAACTTAATATCAAAAATTGTAAATGTGAGGTCTGATAGACACTGCTGAGATTTTTACCACCTCATTCTGCAATGATGGCAGGTTACAGCGGTGATTAGTAACCTGTTCTAAATTACACAATTGCTCTCCTCGCTGTGTCTTGTCTGTTTTGTGTATGCACAGCTGTGTACTCTACTATCTGGAATCAAGATTTCAGCAAGCCTCATGTCCTCCCTTTGAATCTTCACATATCAGAGAGAAAGGAAGCAAGCCCTCTTTTGTCTATTCTCAAAGGACACTTATCTCATAATTTGGGTCTTCCCTCTGTTTACATAGTAGTTTTAAAACTATTGTAATTTTAAAATATGAGTTTAGAAGTGCAAATATTTAGTCCATAGCAAGTTTAAACTATGTCATGTGCTTTTTACTATATGTGAAAATAAAAACAAAATTTAAAAAAGTCCACTTAAGTATTTCTGTTTCCCCCTCCCAGGTACACCGAGAAGAGTCCCTGGCTCACTATGTGGACTCTTGAAGCGTTTCCTCGCATTGCTCCTTTGATGTCTGTCTCAGTGAATTTAATCCATCTCATTTGAATATCTGATCTATGGCTGCTGTTGACCCTTTGTTATAGATCCTAGCTTCAGATGATTGGTACAGCATAGTCCATATAGTTTATTATTTTGCTTCTTTGAATAGCTCTTGTGAATAAACCCTGTGCACTGATATAATACTTGAATTCCTTGTATTTTTTCTATCTCATAGCACTTCCCTCATGATTAGACTTGTAGTGTGTGTTCTGAAAGTGATGTCCACCAACCAGCATTTGCCATGAAGGCTTTCCCAGATAGCCACAGGCAGTTACTGGTGTCTTGTTTGAAGTTGTTGTCAGGCATCCAGGCAGGAGCCTGCTGTTAACTATTCCATCCATTTCCATTAGAGTCAAGCTTCCCTACCTATTCCCAACGGCTTGCTCACTCTTTCTCTCTCTTTCTTTTTTTTCTTTCTCCCTTCATTCCTTCCTTCATTCCTCTCTCTTTCTCTCTCTCTCTCTCTCTCTCTCTCTCTCTCTCTCTTTGAAACAGAGCCTCATTATGAAGCACCCTGGTTGCTCACTATGTAGATCAGGCTAGCTTGGAACTCACTGCTTGCCTCTGATTCCTTGGTCCTGGGATTAATGACATCACCTCCATGCCCTGCCCCATTAGCATAATTTTGATGACTCACTAAATCGTTTTCACATCAATTCTCAACATATTAGTTAACTTCATACCATTCAAGCTTCTTCCCTCCTCCCCAAATCAAACATACAAATGCCTTCCTCATCCTATCCCAAACCAGCCATAAACTGCAAAAGAATCAGAAGACTCTAAAGCATTTCTTTATCTCTATAATTCATTTCCAGAATTATAAGACATTTAATCCGATGATATTTCTCTGACCTTCACATACTTTCAAGTAGGAACACAGAGTTCAGTTTCTTCACAAGCTGAAGCAGAGCACACACAAATCCCTCTGCAGATCATTTAAAGGAAACAGAACTCAGCGTCTATTAGAGGCACAACCATCTGACAATAGTTTGTGATTCTGATGGAAAAAAACCAGGAGAACGTGTGTGCTACTGCCCTGAAGTACACTCTTGAATTGGATAAAACTTCTGCAGAATAAAAGCAGTCATTTCTCATTACCCTCACACATTTGTCCAATTTTAACAACCTGTACAATAGAAATAATTTCCCTCTCTAACTCCTGTCCTTTATACAGAAGAGCCATTCAGAAGCCATAAGCCTCACAATGCTTATCACTGCCTTAACTGATTTAGCAGAATATTCTGTGAGCTCTGTGATTTTAGAACACAGGAAACAATTACACAGGTCTTATATTTAGCATGAAGTAGTCATTCTCTGTTCGTGGTTGAACATCTTGATTTGCAGAAAATCTCAATCACAGAGCATGTAGCCTACTTTTGAAGAACACACACTGGATGCCTCAGGATACTTAAGAATTCTTCTGCATGTGAATACAACCAACTGGTACCTTGGAATTAGCTTTTTTTGGTATTGCTTTTGGAGTAGAGCTAATGGAAAATGAAAGGCTTCCTTTAGCCCACAGTTAGAGGGAAGACTGAAGAAAGATGGTTTTATTTGCTCGACTGATCACATCTGGGTCTATGTCTCAAGATAGTAGATAATTCTGCTTAAAATGCAAAGGCTGCTAGCACAGTTTTCCAACCCAAAATAAGAAACATGTCTGTCATTTTCTTGTGTGTGTGTTACCTAATGTGATAAAAAAAATACCATGACCAAAGGCAACTTATCAAATGGACTTATTTTGGCTTGGGGTTTCAGAGGAAGAGGTCATCATGGCAGGAAGTGTAAGGTACCAGACAGCAGGAACAGAAAACTAGTGTAACCCCTTAAAGCCTGTCCCCAGTGACAGTGCTTCTTCCAGTAAGGTTCCATGTCCTAAAACTTCCACAAGTTCCCCCAAACACTACTGCCAATAGGAGACCAAGTGCACAAATCCATGAGCCCATGGGGGACAATTCTCATCCAAACCCCAAAAGTATGTGTGGTGTACACATGTTGATGCACACATGTGTGTGTGCATAGAAGTCAGGTGAGGGCATTGGATATCCAGCTCCATTGCATTGGCCTTATTCCTTTGAGAAAGGATCATGGGGCTAAACTGATAGCCAGCAAGCTCTATTTACTCCTATGCCAATCTACTGTCCCTAGGCCCCTAGCACTGGAGTTGCAGGCATGCATGGCTATGCCTAGCTTTTTATATGGATGCTGGCATCTAGACTCAGGTTCTCATGCTTGCACACAAGGTGCTCTTACCCACTGAATCATCTTTTCAGCCTTCAGTTTTTCTTCATTGGGTTATTTGTGGACATTTTGATGTAGTCGTGATAGTCTATGAGCTTATGTCATTTTGTGTTCTCTTAGGGACATTGGCTGCCAATAGTATAGACAGAAAGGAAGATATGATTGGCATTGTTTTGTGCACATGCTTCATAATGTGATTGATTCCAGTTATTTAAACAAATAATGAATATGGTGTAGAAAACCCCAGTCTTCTAAAAACTTGACCTATGAGGCAAAGAGTCAAAAAGGATGAAACATTCTTTAAATAAAAACTAGGGTTATCTTGGTCATTTTGTCAGTAAATTGATCCTTAATATTCATACTCATTTGAGTTTCACATAGATTCTAATCAATTAGTCTTTGTACAGCTAACATTTTAACATGAATAAATGGCATCTTAACCTAGAAGAGTTGCCCAACATCACACCAGATGAATCCAATGCACAGGCATTATGAGATAACATTTAGAAGAACTAAAACATAGCTTGAAGTGGTTAGTGGTCAATTCAGCTATGTTATTTGCAATGGGATCAATCACTACAAACTATTCAAGGCAGATATGCAAATGGCTGCATTTTTATGTCCTCCTCTCTCCTTGCACTTGTACTCAAAATGGCACCCCTAAAATCAGAATGACTTTCTCCACTTGGATGAGAATGTGACAGTTATTACTTCCAAGTGCAGGAGAGGGGCCTTGGAAAACACTCTGGAAAAACCTGGGGAAAGAGGAGAAGTGTACGTGGTTGAAGGTCAGGACAGCTGCAACGACTTTACATCTTCTATATAGTAAAATTATGTGTAAGTTTTTATTTATAAAAAAACTAATGGCGAAAGTGCAAAAACCTAATTTTTTCATGCCCTGTCTCCCTCCAGGATCTTTCTGTCTCCTGATTATTCTGGTCTCCATTCTAATCTGTCAATATATCAGTCTGTCATCTTACGTCTCTTCCCATCAATCAACAAATGTTTGTGTGCCCCTTTCAGAAAGTTTACGTTATGAAATGAAGAAACGACGAGTCCAGGTATAACTTAAAGCTTTCTCGCAAAGCCTCTCTCACTAGCTCCACTCCTTTCTCTCTCTTTCCACTTCTGTTTCTGCTTTGTTCTTTACTACTCAGAACTGACTTAGTTCTAAACGTATTCTCTGTCCTCCTCTGTTAGAGGAATTACCCTCCAAGTCATCTACCCTGTCTATAATTTCCTCTCCTTCCCTCTTCTCATCTCAAATGATACCCAGGAGATAGTGGAGTGAGAAACAAAACTCAGTGGTAGAGAAAAGAAAGGCCTTAGCCGTATCTATTCCATCCCTGTTTTCTAGGTTCTATTTTGCCCTTCAGCATCATCAACATCATCATCCATGTGTGATATACGTATGACCTCAGGCCAACAGTCTTGTATCACAGGCTTCCTAACACATTGAGCCACTTCACAGGTTCTTGGTTAGCTTTTAATGATTCTTTTTATTAAAAAGACATAATATGTGCCTAAATTCTGAAGAGCAAACAAACATCTCTAGCTTCAGACATGTCATAATGTCTTCGGAAGTACCTTCCTTCTGCTGCTTCTGGATTCTTTCTACTTCACTGGTCCTTGAACACAGGAATGAAACTAGTGTTCATGTTCATCACTGGAACAACATGAATTCTCAGTATGCACGGGGTAGGTGTTGAAATTTTTTTGATAAAGGGAAATAAAGCATTCAAAATATCAAAGGTTATAACTGCTATTTGCAGATACTCAGCTCCATTGTTGGATGAAAACACTTGTATTTGTGTACAAAGAAAACTGAAGTTTAAATAATTTAAATGATCTGTATATATTCCTTTCATTTGGTATTTTCCAAATATTTGAGCTTTTAAAAAAATTAACTAGTAGATAGAAACAAAGCAACCCCACCTCAAAAAAAAAGAAAACCAAAAAAACAAAACAGTAGTCAGTGAGGCAGATTTAGTTTGAGGGTTGTAGTTTGTAGATCTGTAAATGAAAATAAAAAGCTCTGGGCCTTCCTATGAGTGACATGGATTTTATTTTGACAAGAGTTGAGTTCACTTTCAAATGGTTATCTTTAAGCATAAGAGGTCTTAAAACTTCTTTCTGTAAAGATTTTTTATATATATATACACTGTATGTCTTCTTACACACCAGAAGAGAGAATCAGATCTCATTATAGATGATTATGAACAGTTATGTGTTTGCTGGGAATTAAACTCAGAACCTCTGGAAGAGCAGCCAATGCTCTTAAACACTAAGCCTTCAGACTTCTTAAGGCATCTAATTATCCCAGCCATAAGTAGAGAGAAAGAGACAACACAAGAAAGTCGACTTCAGGGCTTTATTTGCACATGTCTCCCTACAACCTCTCTCTGAGGGGCTGACCATGGGTTTTTCCCCTCCTGTGCTCTCCATCCTCTGTTGTCTTCATTTGCTATTAGAAAGATGTTTCTCTGCTCGAAGCCTGACACCTGAATGGAGGATAGCAGCAAGAATAAAGATGATCTTCTGAGATTTTTTCTTTTAAAAAAAGAAAAAAAAAGGATTTTGGCTTCTGGGAGAGGCTTGCCACAGACAGAATCAATAAAGCCGTGGGCCTCAATCTAAAATGAAGCTAGGCTGCCCAAAGTTTGACACCAATGACTTCTAGGATTTGTTTATATAATGCCACTGATCTTCCTCCCTTCAGCCAAAACTGTCCTCCACAAACAAAAAAAAAAACACCCAGAGTATCTCCTTCACAGCATTCACTGGGCACATTCTGCTTTTCACCTGCAAGTGCTTTCGATGGCTTTGAAGGTACAAAGAACCTTGACAGAGAGCAAGAAGAAGGAGACGGCTTTTGCCAACATTGTCGTTCTCAGCACAGGAGCCAGCCAAGTCATATACAAGCCCACAAACGACTGCCTCATTTGAACAGCAGAAAATTGAGCAGGGAAATTGAATTCTAAAGCCAAGGATCAAAGCCCAAAATCAAAAGCTCTTACATAAAAATGAGTTCCATTCAATCTTTCCTTCTCATTCATCAATTGTTGTTGCTGGTAGGCTGTGTTCCCAGCTATATATGCATATTGGGAAGTTTGCTGGAAGCCAGCTAGAAATCTAGAGGAAAAATCAACCATATTACTTGAAGACATGGTTGTTTCCATAGAAATTGAAAGAAAATTTTTCTTTAAAAAGAATCCTACGGCAAGGACTGAAAGCAGTTGTATTAGCATAAACAGTTCCCAATTTATAAATGGATTAGAAGCCAAAAGTTTGTTTTTTAAGTCAGTTGCTTGTCATTTGGAAAATGTTTACTCAAAGGAACAGCTGTAGGCAGTGGCTAGAGACAGTCTCTTAGACTGAACCTTGCAGGAGAATAGTGACAAATGACACTTTACACCCAGAGCCAACATGATGACTCTTGCGGTATGTTAGTGTGGGCACAAGTTTTGGAGAATTCTCTGAATTAAAATAATCATGCATAATTTGAGGCAACTATTAGGCATCTAAAACATTTAAAGATAAAATGTAAAACAATTAAAGTATCTTGTGCATAGAGATCAAAGTTCCTAGACGTTCTTGATGACTGCTCTGTTCTGCCTGGAGAGTGGATGGAGGTTGGGGACAAGCAGGGCTGTGCGGTATTGGAGGTCCCTGTTTAGCTGTAGGATATCACTTTCTTGAAGGAGACCCCAATGGACCCAGTTCATCCATGAGTATTTTATTAGGGTACAGAGGAAGATGGAACCCAAAGGCTTATGATAACTATATGTAAAGAGCGTGAAAGGAACAGGACATTAATGGTGAAACATGAAATATAAATAAGCAGTGTTGCCATTTTACAGTATTTTGACTATGGAGAGTAGGGGAAAGATCCATGAGAACTTCTTGATAGAAATAAGTTGTGAAAAATTCGTTATGTGCACAGCATTCCAGTTGTTGCTGTAAAACTATCTTTCTATTAATTAACAAGATGAGTGATCTCTGAACATTGTTTTAACAGCCATAAGAATAAAGATAGCTGACCCAGATGGAAAACAGTCGAGTATCAATGTCTTATAAAGTCCTTTCTTTGAATGTTTCCACATCTGCATCTGACCACTGCACGATGCTCTGCTGTGTCTACTGTGTCTATGAGAGGCTCGGGTGGGGGGGACTGGGCTCTGAAGATAGACATTTTCAATAATTTGCCAAGTTGGGGTCCTGTTTGAATGCTGTATATTTAAACTCGCCATCTTCCCAGTGATGCCATTGACTGGCCAAGAACATTTCCTGCTCAATGGGGTTGGTAGAACACAGCACTTCGTGAAATTCTCCAGGCCGTTCATGAATAGAAAGTGATGACCGTTTTAAGTGTGACAGGTATTAGTCCTATTGACAGTATAATTAAGTCTGTTGGATTTCTTTCTGCTTAGGTGGGGGTGAGCTGATTGTGTAAAAAGGAATGATTGGTGGAGAACACTATGTAAGGAGGAAACCATAGAACTGAGGATTACAGTAGCAAATGTGAACTTACCTAACTACACCATTGCTGAGGACCAGTTGTGCTTGTCTGTGGATACTATGACAATTAACTAAACTGTACATGCCTACACACATATGTGCACATTGTCTGTGGTCACCCAGCCTTGGTAGAGATAATACTTCTATAGTGGCTTGGCTGCTTTGCTTTTCTGGTTTTTAGGTTGAACCCCAATTTCTGTCTCCAGGTTTTGGGGAACTTGTTTCCCATGCTGGATTACTTTGCTCAGCCATTATGCAGGGGGAGGAGCTTGGTCCTACCTCAATTTGATGTGCCATGGTTTGTTTAGACCCATGGGAGGTCTCTCCCTTTCTGAATGGAGACAGAGGAGGAATGGATAGGGATAGGGATAGATGGGAGTTGGGGGGAGGAACGGGAAGAGAGGAGGGAAGGAAAACTGTGCTCAGCATGTAAAATAAATTTAAAAAATACTAATTAAATTAAAAAGAATACTTCCTCTGCTTATCATGCCAGCTGTGCCTGAGAATATGACTGATTTTTTATCTGTTTAAAATAAAGATGACTATAAGATTTACACAAGCCAAGGTATACTGAAGGCTTAATGGGACATTTTCAGAAATAATATTTTGGGTTGGAGAGCTGGCTCAATGGTTAATAGCACTGACTGCTCTTCCAGAGGACACAACACTGTATGTAACTCAAGTCCCTCGGGATCTGAAGCCTTCTTCTGGCTTCCCTGGACACTGCATGCACTGCACAGACATAAATTCAGGCAAATGATCATACATACAAAATAAAAGCAAATAAATGTAAAAAACCTGTTTAACCTTTTATTTCAAGTTAAATTTTAGACTTACAGAAAAATTGAAAAATACTACAGAAAGTATTGTACTTTTCATTGTGTTTTCTTCTATTGGATAATGGTCAAAACTACAAAAAAGGAGTATTGATATAATAACATTACTTGGTTATAGGTCACTTCCCTGCTTTTCTAATTTTTCAATTTAGAGCCTTTTCTAGGATACAATCAGAATCTCTTTGTCACAATGTGTCCCTGGTCTCTAATCTGCTGTAAAACCTACATTTTGTTGTTGTTGTTGTTGTTTGCCTTTCATGACTGAGAATACTGGTGTATTATTATATCACTCCAGCTGATGTCATGAACCTGGGAAAGGGGGGGCCTAAAAATGAGGTGGACTTGTGCAATAGCCAACTTTATTCAGAACATCAGGCAGTTTATAGTCTGAGGGTTAAGAAGAGCCACCTGAGGAAAGTGTACAATCACAACAACAAACCACATGTGACAAAAACATGTTTGATTATGGAGGCACACGAATACCAGCTGAAGCAAAACACATTCCTATCTGCTATATCTGGGAGGATCAAGAAAACATGTTCCAGGATTCTGTGTTTTGAAAAAACCGAGTTCACAAGACACTTGTTGTCTTGGAGTTTTCTCACAGGCACTCAGAGTTCTCACGTGATGCCATTCATTCTTCAACTGTTCTGACATTGATGAGTACTGTTGTCCAAGGTTCCTCTGTAAGCTGATGCATTTAGGCAGAGTTACCACAGAAATGTGACGTATCATGTCGAGGATGTTTTATGTTAGTATGCTTATTAATTTGTTTATCCAAGTGTGAACTCTTGTTTTTCATTTTCTTATTCTACATGCTATATAATCATCATTGACCTTCTGGAATAGGTTATTCATTTGTGTTTTTCTCATGCATTATGACCTACTCAATGACAAAATTATTGAGGAAAAAAAATCTTTTCAAGTTGATAAATTTTTAATTGTGTATTTAAATAAGCCACTCAGAGATAAAGAGAGGCTGGAAGGCATTAGGGACCTTGGTATTACTTAATTCTAGAAGTCTTTACCCCAAGCAAGCAATTCAAAGGTACTCCACGAGTGCCTGGAAATGAGTCTAGATTCTAGGGAAAGTAAAATATATTTATATCGGGAACAAACAGAACCAAGATGCAATGAGTGGTTAGAATTTACCTAAGATGGGTAAGCAGAGCTTCTTTGCTTCTATCAAAGTCAAATCCTCTTTCTATGTGTTCCAAACTTACCAGGGAAAAGGACAGAACACAAAAGCCTTAAGTACAAGAGGAATGTCCTCCTGTGTACTATTTCAGAATCATTTTTCTGAGAAAAACCAAAACTAAATAGTTGTAAAATCTCCTGAATGCTAATCCTTTCCCCTGAGTGAGCTGTTCTTCATGTCTGGAAATGTTCTTCCTTTCCCAGAATTCTCATGGCTGGTTTATACCCTGCTTACTACATTACCACATCACTCCTGTGTTGTAACTCTCTGCATGTGTCTAGCCTTCAAAGCTTTCCTGATCAGCATTGGTACCTTGTTTGTTGTTCCTATTCTTTTTTTCAGATTTGGTAATAATTCTATGAATTTCATGGGCCCACACTCTCTGGACACATACTAATATACTGATGGGTTTTCATAATGTGATGTCTCAGATTTATCTTAAAACCATCCTAGATAATGGCTACTGATGTAGAATGATCATAGAATATGATCCTAGAGTGATCATAGTATGATTATATAGAAACCTAAAACATCACACTTCTTCATGTAAATTTATGTTATGAAACAATAGTAATGAAAACTGTGTTTTAGGAGCATAGAAATAAAGGCAAAGAGCAGATAACATAGCATAGCATAACAGGGACCAAAGAAATATCACCAATAAATATGACCAATTAATTTTTAATTTTTCTGCTAATTTCCTAAAATATGAAAAGAGAAAAATGATAATTTCTTCAGTGAATGTGCTAAGAAAATTGGGAGTCCCTAATAAAATCAAGAAACTAGGGACTTATACTAGGCAGAAAAGTCACTTCAAAGTGTATTAGCCCTAAATATAAGACTGGAAACTGTACAATCCTTCAAAGCAAACCAAAGGAAGGTTTCTTAATATTGGCATTGGCAAGCATCTCACATAAAGCACAGATAACAAAAATAAAAATAAACAAGAATAAGTAAATCAAAGTAAGACATTTATATAAGGCAAAAGTCATACTCCGTAAAAAGAAAGGGTAATTGATGGATTGAGACAAATGACCTGCATCAGTACTTTAAAGCATTAATCACAAACACACTCCTGGTGGAAAATCAGGGAGCATACATGTGTAGCTTTAAAACAAAATGTAGTTTATCAATTGCTTTTTTCTAGATCTTGCCTTAAAAGGAAAGCTTTCCCCAAAATGTCAAAATTTCTTATCTAATTATACTGTCAGTACCCAAACAATGAATTGACATGGATATGTGTGGTGGTTTGAATAAGAATGGCCCTCATGCCATGTTGGTGTCTGAGGGTCATGCTGCCAACTGGAGCCATACTGATCTGAGTGACCTGTGCTGCTACCAGAGAGCATGATGATATCTAGGCCCAAGATGTTGCCAAGGGGCATGTCTGGATCCAAGGTCCTTCTGCAGCCAAGGTCTGTGTTATTGTCTGTGGCCTAGTTACCATGGGGGACAATGTGAACCATGTATGTTGAAATCTGAAGGCCAACTGAGCCAGGCCTACCCTTGACTGACCCTGGGAGATCTGGTCCTGCCCCTTGCTGGCCATTGCAATGGGAGACCTGGTCCTGATGACCCCAGCCCTGGGAGAGCTGGCCCCATCCCTTACCACAGCATGGGAGAGCTGACCCAAATGGTGTTGGCACAGAAGATCTGGCTCTGCCCCTTGCCTTTTGGCTGCAAAGGAGTCACAGTGGAGGCCCAGACTGACCAATCAGCTACCGTCCAGACCCACATCCAGTACTTTGAGTTGGCCCACCCCAACGTCTACCCCACCTGCTCTCTGCTGGAGTATGTGAGGACTGGTCTTATGGAAAAATAGCCACAAGATCTCCATGACTAGGGCAACAGCAGGGTATCTGAGAGGGGTTTCAATGAGGGTCCAGTATTGGTGGTATACCAGAAATCAGAACTTTTTCAAGTAAGGCTGTTTGAACAAAAGGGTAACAGTGTAGCATCCCGCAGCTTCCAATGCCACTAAGATGAATGAAGAGGTGATGGAGAGGAATGAAAGATGGAGGAGTGAAGACTTTTCAGGGAGTGGCACTACTTGTGAAGATCAAGGAGGTATAGCTTTGTTGGAGGAAGTGTGTTACTGGGGGTCCATGACAGGCCCAGTCTCAGCTACCTCTCCAACACAATATCTACCTGCATGCAAACATGCTCATCATGATGACAATGAACTGAACCTCTGAAAGCCCCATTTAAATGCTTTTTCTTATAAGAGTTGACTTGGCCATGGTGCCTCTTCCCAGCAATAGAACACTGGCTAAGACAATATGATATTTTAAACTAATCAATAAGTCTTATTCATACTTTGTCCTCTAACTCGCTACAGTTCTCTGTGTGATTCAGTATTCAATCCAGGTCACAATTTTTCATTTAATTATTATTTTCCTCAGTCTTTTTGACATAGAGAGGAGTCCCTTTGTCTTTATGTTTTAGGTCCTTGGCACATTTGAACAGTACCAGCCAATTGTTTTGTAGAATGCTCCTTAATTTGGGGTGGTTTAGTAGTTTCTTTACAGTTCAAATAGAGGGTACATTTTAAAATAAGATTTCATGAAAGGATAGCTTGTCCTGACCAATGCATCATATTAAGAGGTACATGATGCTGATACAACATTATGTGACTGTTGTAATAGGAGCTGTGGGCCACTTCCCGCCACCCGGCTCCTGGCCACCTGGCTAGCTTATACCCCGAAATAACAACACACAAATTGTATTCACTTAAACACTGCCTGGTCCATTAGTTCTAGCTGCTTATTGGCTAACTCTCACATATTAGTTTAACCCATCTCCATTAATGTGTATTTCCACTTGACTGTGGCCTACCAGCATGAGTCTAACCAGCATCCATCTCGGAGAGGAGAGCCATGGTGTCTG
>LOJH01013922.1:9146-24489 GCA_001685095.1 Ellobius talpinus | reverse complement strand
ATTAATTAACCAATGAAAGCAACAGATAGATAGAAGACCCTCCTACATCACTCAGGCAGAAAACTGGAGGCAGTAACTCAGGCAGAGATCATGGAGGAACTCTGCTTGTGGTTTTTCTCTCTAGGGCTTACTCAGCTACCTTCATTATACAGACCAAAACTACGTCCGCAAGGGTGAAACCACCTACAGTGGGCTGGGTCTTCCCACTTTTATCAGTAATCAAGAAAATGCTCCCAAAGGTTTGCCTCTAGACCAATTGGATGGGGGCATTTTCTCAATTAAGATTCCTTTTTCCAAGATGACCCTAGCTTATGGCAAGTTGACTAAACCAAACCAAACCAAAAAGTAACCAGCATAATCATATGAAATAATTATCAACTCTGGTTGGTAAGAACTTGAATATTTTTGTTTCACTTTTGTCTATGTGTTCTAAGTTTTAAAAAAATGTTTAAAACAGTTACTATAATAGTCTTTAGAATGTATAGTGTGTGTGTATGTGTGTGTATGTGTGTGTGCATATGTGTGTATGTGCGTGTGCATATATGCGTGTACGCACGTGTGTGTGTGTGTGTGTGTGTGTGTGGCTTTAAGATAGTGTCTCAAAGCACAGAGTGCCTGCTAAAATTGACGGAGACACATTGACTCAGAGCCTCTGGATGGTGCTAGGAAGTGTCAAGGTAACTTCTAGACATACTATAGCTTGAAGTCCCTGCCATGGAAACGGTAGGATACATCTTCTGTTTGAAAGCAGATCAAATGAAAATGCAACCTCTCCAAGATCCCCTGTGAGTTCCCTGAGGCCAGAGCAGCAGAAACTGGAGAGAATAATTGAAGAACGCTAATTATACGAGACCAGACAGGCTCTCAATGTGCCATCCCTTGGTAACTCTCTGACCACGCTTCCTTCACCCGTGCTGTCAAACAGCTGGAGGCCCTCCAGAATGCCTTGTCTCTCCATCAACCATTTCTGTACAGAAAGAACAAGATGCTAGGAAGCAATAATTCATTAAATGAGATATGGATTTTTTCCCCTTTGCACAGAGGAATTCATTTCTGCCTCTTCTTGTGAGCAAACACAAATCATTTTAATGATTTCCCTGAAATGTAATTAAAGCTGTTAAACATCCCCATCTCTACAAAAGGACACCAGTTATTCTAATCTCAGATTGATGCATGTGGTTCTGTGCTTATCGATGTAAAGAAACAGTGACTCCCCCAGACTGCCGTGTGTTCGAAGCCCAACTTTTATTCCCACCCCGCATCCTTTGCCTGCATTGCTAGATAGACTGCAACAACCGATTCCTAGGTTTTTAAAAGTAGGATAAGGACTTTTTTTTCCTTTTAAAGGTGATCCAAGGCAACGAACTGTATTTGTCTTGCATGTTTGTTATGAGAAAATTTAAATCTACCAATCTGTTTGATAGGCTATTCCTCTGTGTCTTTAATTCTTTATCGGGAAGGCAGAAGGACAATTGGTCACATTCAATTTGCTGATGCCTGTGATTTTAGGGGAAGTCTCAGGAGAGACTGGCAATTGCAGAGGCACTGGGCTCTCTTGACTAACAAAAAACGGTGTAGCTATCTAATCAGATGGCTATGAGGGCGCAACCGCCGGTTTCCCATCAAAATGTCAGGGATGGGGGAATCTGTACTCATGTTGGTACAGAGGTGTTTTGTTGTGCTTGACTGTTTGGCTGCTTCCATTTGAAGACACATTAAAATGATCTTATACCAATAAACAAATCATAGCATATAATACACTGGATTATCATTCCCCCTTAAAGACACAGCTACAACATGGATGGACTTTAAAGCTACATTTGATGATTCTTCCTGCTTGAGACCTACAACGGTCAAGTTCGGAGAGGGAGAAAGAAGAATGGCAGCTGTCAGGGCCAGGAGGAGCAGGGACAGACAGCCGTTACTTCAGGGGTACAGAGTTTCCCTTTTTACAAGATGAAAAGTGTCATGGAGATGGTGCTGGTGAGAGCTGCAGAGCAAATGTTCTTCAGAGTAGCAAATTGCATCTTTAAAATGAGGCTGCTTATGTTTGTAAACCTTATCTTAGCTAAAAATGTAAATTCAAACTGCAAGCGTCGGTGGCTGTGTCCAACGGATAAATAATAGGACAAGGATGTAGGAGGCCACAAACTGATCCTTTTGACTTTGTGCTGCCCCGCCTGCTTACCAAAAGCCTTGAAACCCAGTCATCCTTCTTCCTTGGGGCCACGGTACCCGCTGATTTTCCCAGAGCCTGGACCTTCTCAAAACCACCTGTGGAGAATGTTGTCCTAGACACCTGCCGTCTCTGTCAAAGCTCACAGTCCTCTGGGCGTCTGTTCTGCAGCCTGCTCTGTTCCAACATGGCCTATACATCTCCCCTGATCACTTCAGCTAGCCTCGGTTGCTGAGCTTCTCCATCCATCCTAAAAGTCACAAACCGGCAAGTGAGTGCCAAGGATCCAGTAACTTACTTGCTCTAGAATGTTAATAGCCAGCAAAGCTATCCGCATAACCTTAACAAGGCTAACAAGCGTGCGCTCCTCACTTCCTTATTCACCCTTGCTAGCTAAAAGTCATAAAAATCCAGCTGTGGAATTTTTGTTATCCCACATGAAATGAGGAGGCCGTGTTCTTACCTTTAATCAATAGACTCTGATGCCCAAGGTCTAATAAAGGTTAGCATTGAGAGCTCATTGTAATTAGAGATTCCACTCTTATAATATGGTTTCTTGAAGATTAGAGAATGGGGACTGGAGAGATGATTCAGTGGTTAATCACAGTGTGTCCTCAGGCACACATGTGACATAAACACATATGTACAGACAAAACCCTCGTATGTCAAGTCCCGTGTTGGGGTGACATCTGTTGGGGGTCCAGCCTCAAGGGGTTTGTACGTTCTAGGATAGGGGATGTGTGGATTAGAAATGTTAGGCAGGAAAGAACAGAGACACAAAAGAAATACACAGAGACACAGAATAGAGTTGGGAGGGCGACCCAGTGAATTCTGAATCCGCCAGCATGTATTTTCCATACGCTTTATATACCCCAATCCAAAAACGCGGGAAGAAGGCAAAACTTCTTTACCATGATACAAACAAGGAACAAACAAAGTAACTACTTCTTCAATACCCAAAACATCAAATTACTAAAGCCTGAGTTCAGTAGGATACATCTTCTGTTTGAAAGCAGATCAAATGAAAAGGCAACCCCTGCAAGATCCCCTGTGAGTTCCCTGAGGCCAGCGCAGTAGAAACTGAAGAGAATGAATGAACATTGCTTCTTGTGTGCCTTGCTTGTATTGTTAACAATTTTGGAAGTATTTGGTGTCTAGAAGCATTTCTAGGAGATGGAGATGGGTCTTCCTGAGAGTTAGTCTCTTCTAAAACATCAAATGTGCATCTTAATGCCTTCATTTCTCTTTTTCTCCTTTCTTGCAGGCAGCAGGTAACTTGTAGCATCTGGCTCCATGCTGTGTGCAGGCAGAGGAACGTAGGGAAGTTTAGGCATTAAATCCATCTTCAGTGGCAGTATTAGGACAGACAGCAAGTCAGATCCCTGCCCTGGGATTCTCCTTGCGCTGCAGTTTGGATGTACCGTAGTGAAAGGCAAATCAGGACAGATTGCTCAGGGTATCTCATGGTGTGGGAGGGGTGACCAGCTTGATCAAATGCTTGATCTTTCCTCATTTTTTTTCTTCTTCTCTCCAGAGCATGCTGGAGCTAGAAAAGGAAAGGATTCAACTTTTATGTAATAATCTAAACCAGTACAGCCAACACATCTCTCTTTTTGGGCAAACGCTGACCACGGTGAGTAGCAGAGATGGATCCATTCCTGGTGTGTATGATGGAGGGGGGAGGGAAACGGTTCTTCACCCTCCCCACTCTCCTCTGCTCGGTGTTACAGTGCCACACACAGATCCACTGCGCCATCAGCAAAGTTGATGTTGAGAAAGACATCCAGGCTCTAATGGAGGAAACTGCAATCCTGTCTACAGAGAACAAATCCGAGTTCCTACTGACTGACTACTTTGTAAGTATGGAATGACAGGAAGTGACCGTCACAGGTCACTTTGGCCATGCATTGAGAAGTCAAGTAAAAACAATGCTAAAGGAAATGTCTTCTTCCTCACCACCAAACCTAGTCTCCTGTAGCCCAAAGCTGACCTTTGAACTCTTGATCACACTGCTTCATCCTCCCAAGGATTGGGATTACAAGCATGTGTCATCATGCCTGGGTGGAACTCTCTTCTTTTGTAAATAAAATGTTATTTTTTCCATAGAGTTATAAATAATCATAAAAAAATCCGTGGGTTACAACTGCAGCCATACTCCATTGAAAGGCTGGCTAAGTTTGAGAATCTTGTTGGGGCTTTGTCTTGGTCAGTCTTGCATGCTGCCAGAACAGAATACAACAGACTTGGTAACTAACAGAGATTAGAAACTTAGGTGGATTATGGTTCTGGAGGCTGGGACGTCCTGGGTGGTTGAGTCTGTTGAGGATCTTCTTTGATGCATCATAACAGAACAGGAAAATGGCATCACATGGGTGAGAGAGCAAGGATTGAACTTGCTTCTAGAACAAACTCATTCCCATGACAGTGACATTAGTCCATTCATGATGAGAGTCCTTGTGTCTCATCTCTGAGAGTCAATCTTCTCAGTACCTCAACATGAGGGACTCTTTCTTTCTTTCTTTCTTTCTTTCTCTCTTTCTCTCTTTCTCTTTTTTCTTTTTCTGTTTTCTTTTTATCTTTTTTATTCTTCTCTCATGCAATACATCTGAACTGCAGCATATATATATACATACATAGTTACACACATATATACATATATATTTACACACACATACATATATACATATATATATGTATAGATGCCATCATACTTTGCTCTTATTTGTCCTTTACCCCATGGCCTTACCTTCTTACTCCTTATCACGCTCACTATTCTCCTACCTCCTCCAAAGCAGACTTCCCATCTGCTTTCAGGCTACATGTGTTCCACTGCTCTCTTTATTCTCCCACCTCTTCCTCCCCTCTCATCGTTCCCTTTCAATCTCTACTTTCTGAATCTGTACGTGTGTGTGTGTGCGTGCACACACACATTTAATTGTTTTGTTTTGTTTTGTTTCTCCAGATAGGGTTTCTCTGTAGCTTTTGGAGTCTGTCCTGGAACTCACTCTGTAAATCAGGATGTCCTTAAACTCACAGAGATCCACCACCTGTCTCTGCCTCCCAAGTGCTGGGATTAAAAGTGTGCGTGCCACCACCACCCAGCATGTGAATTTTCCATCTCTCACCTGGCAACACATAGCAGCCTGCTTCCCTCTGGATGAGTGGCTTAAGATACCCAAAGCCATAGCACTCATAGAGGAAGTACAGTTCTGTGTGAACTGGTCCCAGCAGAGACTTCTCGTCATGGTCTGTATGTTAGAAGTCAGTAAGCGCAACCCTTACTCAAAGGAGAAGAGATGTAAGTCCTGAGCATGGGGAAAATTGGCATTTTTTTAGAAGATTCCTACCCTTGAAAAATTAGGACCAAATTGCCTGAGACCTCTTCTTAGGCCATTTGGGGTTTTCTGCTACAGGATGGTGTTTATTGCTGAAAATGACCCAATTTCTTTCAGCAGACCAAGTCGCCTTGCTTCTGTTACTCGCCCTCAGTCTTTTGGGTGTTTGCATTACAGGTGTGAGCTCCACACTCAGCTTCTCAGAGTAAATTCTTTGACCTCCAGGAGATAGCTGATCTAAAATAAACAACAAAAAAGAGCAAAACCAAACTCCCCCCCTCCCCAAACCTCTCCTGGCCTTCATGCTTGGAATGCCAGCCCCCAGGATCCTAAATTTTTCTTTTCTTTTTTGGCTGTCGAGGAGTGAATAAGCCCAGAGCCCTCCCTGTACATGGCAGTCAAGCATACGACCCTGAGCTGTACACACCTTATACCTAAGAGTTGATGACTTCTGCTCTTTCCTGTGCTATCTGCTGGGACTTATCCAGGTTCCAAGCTCGCTCCCAGCTCTTACCTGTCTCTGATCTGCTGAGCCAATCTACTCATTCCCTCCAGCTGGATTCGATATACAGCCGACCCAGAGCCAAGAACCAGTACCCCTGCTCAGAGTACAGGGACGGAGGGAGAAGGGAGAGGAAAAGAGCTCTGACTCCGGACAAGATTAACCTTTCCCCCATGCCCAACAGTCACCCAAGCAGCTGGCTGTTTCTTTATTGAGCCTTTTCTTTCCTACCTCGGCAAAGGTGAAGGGTGCTGCTAGCAGCCACATCTGCTCAGCACAGAAAGGGAGGCGGCGGGAATGAACTGGCTTTTATCCAGTGCTGTGACATTTCCTCAGACAGGAGCAAATGAGACCAGAGAGTAATCTAAGTTCCTACCGTGGAAGGCCAGTGACCAGTGTGGAGCTGCTTGTCAATTCTGTAAAATTCCTGCCTGAAGGATTGTGCTTTACACGCCTCTCTTGGCACTGCCCTTCCTCCCGGTCAGTGTTTGAGGAAGAAGGACAGAACGTGGAGACACACCGTGTCCTCAAGTTGGTTTGTTCAAAGCAGAAAGGAAGGGAAAGACGGGGATAAAAATGAACGTTTCCTTTTCCTTCCTCCAACAGTGCGTGAACCCTCAGATGGGCAAATGGAAAGAAAGCAAAACTCACCTGCTGTTTGCTTACCAGCTGGAGCCACAATGTCCCCACAGGGCAGGCAAGATAGCAGGCAGAGTAAAGGCACCGCTACCCTGCCCGTAAGCTCATTCCAAAGAGCCACATGGTGGAAGGACAGAACCAACTCACAAGCTGTCCTATGACCTCCACAAACATTTGCAAATAAATAAACGTAATAAAGTTTTAAAGCGCCACTGTCACCTTTGTCAATAAAATAAGGCTATGCTGGGACATTTGGCCAGGATTCTATTGAAGTGCTAGGAGGTGGCATTCCTGGTAATGTGCGTTTAAATGTTCCATGGCCCCAGAAGGTCCGGTGCAGGAGCCACACTGTGATAGCATTCCTCCAATGAGAACTTAGGACTAGAGTGAGGTGTCCTTAGGGCTTAGTCAAGTCTCACCTAACAGTACAACAGCAGCCGAGGCACAGGTACGATGAGGAAAACACAGCCAAGCTCATAGAGTAAGAGGTGGATGTAATAAAGACACAGGGAAACCTCCATTGTATGATACAGAAAGAAAATCTTTTAATCAACCTCTTATATTTTTATGGGGATGATGCTCTCATTCCACATCCTGCGTGACCCCCGCTTCGTGAAAGTTTATCTAAAGCCAGGTTTTCTAGCAGCACCCACAATTCTAGTTCTCTCCCTTCCCCGAGCAGCTCCCCCCCTTCCTCTGTGGGTTGCTGTTCAGCCACCTCCTGACCCACCAGCTTGATTGTTTTCTTTTCACCCAACCCGGAAGTAATCCACACTTATACAGAACTTATACTTATACAGAACTTATACACCGCCAGGTCTTGTGATTCATGCCTGTAAGACCAGCACTTGAGAGGCTGAGGCAGGAGGATTGCTTTATGTTCAAGCCCAACAGACTGAACCAAATAGTGAGATCCTGTCTCAAGATGAAACAAAGCAAAATGAAAACACATAAACATGGCAGCTTCAGTGCTAACCTCTCGTCTAACCAATACAGGCCCCGTTTTCTTCTACCGTTCTTGCTCAAGCAAAATCTACTTTATTGCTCCTGATAGATTCTCCAGAGAGCCCCCTTTCCTTTCTTTGCACCGTTTCTCCTGCAGAATGCCCTTGGTCCTCCTTTCACTTCACCAGTCTACAGCCTTGGTGTGTGCACACGTGTGGCCTTGAATGGCTGCTTCTTCTAATGTTGTGCTTGGGGAACTAACCAGGTAGAGCACCATCGGGGCTGAGCATGCGTCCTAGCTCTAGTAATCCTGATAGCAAGCCAGCACAGCATCCAGCGAACGCTTGCCCCGCTCCTGACACAATCCTAACCTGAGGCATGCAGAGTCCCGCGGTGGATGATTAAAAGACTTGAGTTTGGATCAATATCAATTATGTCATGAAGCATGAGGTATCCGGCAAATAATTATTTATCCAGAAACTGAAGTCACCATAGAAAATCTCTTTCCCCAAGAATCATTTGCTTTATTAAATAGAATGCTCAGCTGTGTACTGATGAATTGTGAACGGGATGTGACCTTATTAATCAGGCCTAAAACGTGGAACAATGTGCGTAAACCAAATATTTCCTTCATTTTTCAATCACACCCTCTCTGGTGAGACTGAAAAACCATCAACTATGATGAATAAAGAATAATAATAAGAATAAAACCAGCAAATATAATGTAAAAGTAAAAAATATCAAATATAATGAGAGTCTCAGAAAAACTATAAGTAGTGACTCTCATTTGTTTCCCTTAAGTTATTAAATGTAATTTTTTCCCTTCTAAAGGAAGAAGATCCAAAGAATACAATGGATAAAGAGAGACGGAAGTCATTGATAAAACCAAAATTGCTGAGACTGCAAAAAGACATCGAAAAGGCCTCAAGGGACAAAGAAGGTGTGTGATTTTCATGCCCCAGAACCGTGGCTGGCCTGGAACGCACTCCATGGAGCAGACCAGACTAGCCTCCCTTTTCTCCTGTCTCTGCCCCTCGTGCACTGGCACACATGCTGGTGTCATGCCTGGCGTGTGACAATGTCATTCCATGCAGGATAAAGAACAGTATTACGTCACACTTGGGAGCTTTACTCAGAGCTAGGGTTCATCTGCTTTTGTGGAGTAGGGTGGGATCCTCTCTTTAAAGAACTGCATATTAAATCTAAGTTGTGTTGAATCAAAGGGAAAAAATTTAAAGTCAGGTGTGGGGCTGGTGGGATGGCCCAGTGGGTAAGAGCAATGTGTGAGAGGATTCCTAGAATCCATGTAAAGGTGAAGGGGGAGAGCTCCGCCAAGGTGCACTCTGACCTCCACTATGCTCTGTGGCACATATGTTCACATGCCTTACACACACCCGTGCACACACACACATGATAAATAAAAAAATTAAAAAAACAACTTAGTGTAGCATGATTAATAAAAACTGAGAGACAGAAACTGGGGTTCAACATGAAGGTCAGAAAAGGAAAACAGCCTGCCACAGGCTCCTACCTCTCCCTCAGTATGAAATGGTGATCCTGCCTCCTGATCTCAGAATGAGCCTGTGTGTGAGAGCTGTCTCCTCCCGTCTTCTATTCGTCTCTATTGCTGGGATTAAGGTGTGCATCATTATCACCCAGTTTCTATGGCAAACTAGTGTGGCTACTGGGATTTAAGGTGTGTGCCACCACTGCCTGGTCTGTAAGGCTGAGAGGTGTGGCTGTTTTACTCTCTGATCTTCAGGCAAACTTTATTAAAATACAAATGGAATACCACTAGAACTTAGGGTCGGGTGTGGGTGTCTACCCGTAAGGACTCAGGAAGTCGAGACAGTAAGACTACTGTGTGCTGAAATGCAGGCTGGTCTACATAGGGACTTGAAGGCCAGTCTGACATAGAGTGAGACCCCAATCTCCAAACATCAAAATAAAGAAGACAAAAAAGTATAAAAAGACACTTTGGTCAATTTATGGGAATTTTATATGTAGTTCTCACTGCTATGCTTTAGAAATCTATAGTTTCATTGTTTCTCAAAGTGACTGTGATGAGAGACGATTTGTGGGATTTAGACATGATTTGGGGGTTTCATTTCTGTCTTTTTACTAACGTTTGCAATGTTATAACATTTATTCACGTCAAATCCTATACTCGGGAGTCAGAGGTGAAATATCACATGAAGTAATTCCAAGGCAGGAGAGACAACAAAACATTCTCACGTTTATAATACAGTTTCTTGGCATGGATCACAGGGTTTCTTTTGACGTGACTAGGAAACCCAAGATAGGGAATGCTGCAGGTCCAAAAGGAACGCGGGGGAAGAACCTGGCAGGATCATATAAATGTGAGGATTATTGGAATAGGCCAAAGGAAACTCAAAATCTTATCCTGAAAAATACCGTCAGATCCTTTAAGCTCCGGCATTTCTCAAATTTCATCCAAGAAGAGTAGCAATAAATGAGCTGTATGTTCACTAATCATCTCCATTGAGTGAAGTCCCGTGACAGCTACACCGAGAAGCCCTTCCCCCACTCCATCCACCTCCATTTAGGAAGTCCCACTGGAGCACAAATAATAAAAACCCAGAGACAGATATTGGGGTTCAGCCTGAAGACCAGAAAAGCAAAGCAGCCAAGCTGCTAGAGAGCTCTTACGTCTATGAAATCTTCAGACTGAAAGGGAGCGAGTTCCTGTCTCATCCTCTAGTTCTCTCCGGCGCTGGGATTAAAGGCCTGCATCACCACTGCCTGGCCTCTGTGACATCGTGTGGTGGCTGGGATTAAAGGTGTGTGCAGCCACTGCTTGTCCTGTATGGCTGACTAGTGTGGCTCTTTTGCATTCTGGTCTTCGGGCAAACTTTATTTATTAAAATACAAATGAAATAGCACCATATCCCATGTGTATCACTTCTAGCCTTCAGGACCTCTTTAAAGGTGACTGCTCCCTGTTAACACCCAACTAGGACTGGGTGAAAGGTGACCTAGCATGTGCTTTCATTTCCAGGCCTGGAACAGAAGCTTAAAACACTCTCCAGCAACTCTTCCTTCGCTGATGCCAAGAGCCAGAAGGATGCAGAGGCCTTAATGGACGAGGTAAACGTTTGCAGAGTGCATTTCCTGACAAGAGGGTTATTTTTAGACTATTTTTCAGCCCGCTTACCCTGTTTGCGGCTCCTTCCTGCTGAATCAGAACAATTGAGCAGGAGAGCTGAGATAGCCTGCTCCTACACGGGTTGTTGGAGGGCTGGGGAAGCTTCCTATCACCTAGAAATGTTTACTTTCTGTAAAAGAGAGACGCAATTGTGTCCTGAATAGAAGTCTCCAAAATAGAAGCCTCCGTCAGTGGAATCCTAGGCACTTTGACCCTGTCAAGTGCCCGTAATCACCAAACCGCCGGCTTGCCCTGGCTGTAGAAACCTGGAATGTTAGTTACTGGGAATACGGACACTATACCATAGAGCTTTTTGTAGGATGCATTGTTGTCCAGAAAAATGCCACCGCAGTGCTCAGGGAAGGAGCTAAAAAACTGATCGACAGCTTGTTAGACTTGATGATTATCCGCCTTTTACGGTGGTGGGCTGGGCTAGTACATGCTCATAACCGTTTTGTTTTTTACTTTCAGTATGATGTCCAATACATTATGCGGGACTGTCCTCTGTTATGAAATGGTCTTTGCACCGGGTGATTTTGCCCGATGTAAGCTAACGTAAGATTCTGAGCAGCCTTAGGCCTGCCAGCCTAAGTGGGGGGCGTTCAGCAGGTTGGATGCATTACATCAATTCTCAGCTAACGTTGAGCACATCGGGATGCAACCTCATCATGAAGAGGTGCCGCTGAAGTTATTAATAAGATTCTACTTTCCATTTTTTCCTTCAACTGACATCAGAATCCTCTAAAAACAAGAAAAAGATACGGCTATAATCAGGACGAGGACATGGGGGCGTGGCAAAGGAGGGCATGGGGGCTTGGCAAAGGAGGGCATGGGGGCGTGGCAAAGGAGGACATGGGGGCGTGGCAAAGGACTCTGAGCAAGCAGGGAGGTATTTTAGAAGCAAACTTTTGGAGGGCTTTGGGTGGGAGTGAGGTGGTGCTGGCAGAGGGCTTATGCTGTGGTTTGTATGGTGAGATGCTGGCTGCTGTTAATACAAGAAGAATTCAGGAAGAGCGGACATTTTTAGTACTGTCTTAAAGGATATAAGAATCCAGAGAACTTTCTTTACCTAACCTAACTTTCCTGAGGAAGTAGATATCTAATAATTCTGACCAACTTGGGAGTTTGAGTAGTGGTTTGGTGAAAACCGGCAGATGCGGCCAACTACAAGTTATGGGGTGTGTGTGTGTGTGTGTGTGTGTTTTAAGTATAGATTTTCTTTAGTGGGAAGGCTGCTGCAGAAATGACCCTAATACTTTCTGTGAAAAGAAAGATCTCATTCTGTTTGCTTGGGAGCAGAGATCTGAAATACTACTGCAATGACGTGTGGGTATAGTTTACAGAAAGTCTTAAAACATACTGTAGGACATTTTATGTGATAGTCACACAAAATGTTCAATCAACTAATTCAATGCTAAGGCTATCTACCAAAACAGAGTCATAAAAAGCATGGCCCTCGTCTCTTTGGTTGTCTTTGTGTTGTGTTTTGCTCGCACTGCCAGCATCAGACATGCATTAGCATCATTTGCTCACAAACTAGCCTAGCTCACGCAGAAGTAAAGAGACAGGTTAACCCAGCTTGTGACTCTATCAGCAAGCATGAAGCTTCAAGTGGGGGATGCCAAATCCCACAGAACTCTTCACCTCGGGGTCGAGGGACACTGCTGGTATTGACAGATTTTGTAGTATTTCATAGTGTCCGGGGGTTCTTGGAGAGAAAGCTTGGCTTGTTGCAGTATCTCTTGAAGTGCCTTGAAGTGCTGTATTTGATTTAAGAACCTTGACTGAGAGGCATTCAGAGTAGCTATCTGCAGAAGCTAGGAGGAGTGCTGTTCCTAAGAGAGCCTGCTGCCTTCTCTAACACTTTCAAATGCCCCATAGCTGGAGCCTAACTCCAGAGGTATGGGGAGTTTGGCTTTCATTTTTCAGTGAACCTGTTCCTAGGCGAACTGTGCTTCGAGACCGTTCCTTCAGAAAGTAACTTTCCAGCTGGACCATGAGGGTTGGGAATACTATGCCGGAGGAATGGGAAAGAGGGAGGAGGGGGTTGCAGAAGGCCCTTTCAATGTTTATTCTGTAATTTGACTGCTCCTGACTGAACACAGCCTAAAAGAAGTAATTATGATGTTTTAGTTCAAGGTCAAAGCCAGAACAAACAGGAGTAGACTAGGAACTCAGAGCCACTCATTTTTATACTCAAACACCCTGGATTACTACTTGAATGTTGTTTCCGGTTTTGAGGAGCAGTGTTACTAAAACTTATCTGGGCAATATAAGACATGCCTCTTTAAATAAAAGCAAACACAAATCTCATGAATTTTGGTGGGATGTGCTCAGTTCTTTAAAACTCTACCTCATGACTCTGAGGGGAATCAACACCTACCTCCTTTCTTGTTCCTCAAAGCTAAAAAGAAATTGTCCAAAGTGGTTCATCATCTCAGACTACTAGAAACCAATCTAACTTGTTTTCTTTGCCCTAATTACAAGAGGAGAAAGCCTAAGTAAGACAAACCAAGTCTTCCCCTCTACATGGGGTAAGGGTCTTATTCTTTCACTGTTTTTCACGTGTATTCGTATGTGAGCCGACTGTGTGTGTTTCTAGACTTCTTTCCCTTTGGAAGGGATCTTGAGATTCCTTTATTCACTGGCTGTGCTCCGTTCTCTTGACATTTCCTCCCATGGCCACACGATGGGATCTACAGAACAGTTTGAAACTAGACCTTTTGCAAGCAAACTCCTACAAACTGTCGTCAGTGTTAGCAGACCTGGAGCAGAGGCCGAAACCCAGCCACCCCTGCAGCGCCTGCATCTTCAAGTGGAAGGAAAAGGTAACACGGAGATCACCGGGATGTCTTAGCTGGACTGAGCAGGTGGAAGGGCTTACCAGAAGGTCAAGGCAGAAAACCCACCGTAACTTTCAAGCTGTACCTGTGCCCCAGTTCTTACTCCGGTGACTAAAATAAACTTACTTTTATCTCTATTGAGGACATTGACACTAAACCCAACTAAACACGTCCTTTGGAATGAGACTCAGTCGCTCAAGTGAAGAACTCAGGATTTCTCCTTAACTTTAGCTTTACAATGTGCTATTGTGGAACCTCCTACTAACTTGAAATGTTGGTATTCCGACAGACCTAGACTGTAAGACCGTATGGCAAACATCAGGTTCATCTTAGGGCAGTGGAAATGTTACACCCGGCATATAATGTGGCTGCACCCCCCACACAGCTGACTGTGCAGGGCCACACTCTGGAAATTGTTACGCAGACAGCTACTGCGTGTAGCTAGTTTCGTTACCTTCTGAAGGGAAGTCTAACCAAACACCAAGAGATAAAGGGACAGTATTCTTTCTAAGGAGAGTCATGAGTTCTCCTCAATCATCTTATTGGTCTCCATCATTTTATTGGGGACCCATTAAATTTGGGTTTCCAGAATTGCTGTGAACGTTTCTATTAGGCCCAGACATATAGGTCCAAATTGGAAATGAAGACTGTAAAATACAGTAATTGTCTCACTCTGAAACTATTTCGCCTTTGGAACAAGAAAGCTTAAACACAGGGGGTCTTAGAAATAGTTGGATTATTTATGCATCATCCCCATTAAAAAAAACCACAAACATAAATCCCAAGGAACTGACATACAGAGAACAATGTTACATGGATATTTATAACGTGGTTGTTTGAAATGACTTTCTTTTTATAAACTCTATTTGCACAGGAACACTCTCACACTTATGTAAGAATATCCCGGCCGTTTTTGATGACGAGATTAGAGAAAACTGTGAGCAAGGCACCTTCTGGTGGGCAGAACTGCCCTAGTTCTTCACCTTCAGGTAATCCAGTGCCCAAAATAATCGTGAGCTTGTCCTCTGGGTAGAGTTCATGGCTATATTTAAATATGATTTCTAAGCTACATTCACCCATATTTACTAAAAAGAAATAAGCTCTCAGCCGAGGAGTGATGAACTTGTTAGCGTCTGTAGTTTCATGTACAAATGTAGAAGGAAAGGTAGGAAGGCCTTACGAAAGAGTGCAGACTGGGAACATCATTTTATAACACGAGAAGCTATGTATGAACATGTGCACATACATATATCCATGTGCACGTAATACATACATGTGCATGCATGTGTACATACACACGGTCATTGTCCCTCGGCTACACACCACAATCTCAGCTCTCCAGTTTGTTTTATTAAAAAAGAGTTTTAGTAAAACCCAAGGCATTGAAGTCGCACAATCTACTCAAAAGCCACCAGTGAATTTTTTGAGAAACAGTTCCCTAATCGACAAAGGCTAATGAGACACACCACACTCAACTCTTCCCTTTCTCTACCTGGACGGCAAAGCTGGCATGTTTTAAGAAGAAAAATGCAGCTACCACACCCATTACCTAATGCTATCAACCATGTGCACACGGAAAGCAAATAAATTTAAATTACCATTGTTATTGGTATAACAGTCATTTTCCTCCAGAATTAATATTTCCTGTATAATCTGAGTCTTGGTTATATGATATGCATAGTTCATATACATGTTGAGTATATTACAGATACATATTGAACAAAGGAAGAAATATTA
>LOJH01013921.1:9551-22522 GCA_001685095.1 Ellobius talpinus | reverse complement strand
TTCTGGCATGCAAGCATACATGGAAGGAATGTTGTATACATAATAAATAAAAAAAGAGGCAATTACTTTTTTCTGTCTGTCTTTGAGTAATATCATGTACATTGTATCATTTTTCACAGTCCATAACCCTAATCCACTTAATAAAAGAACCAAACTCTTTAAGTAGCAAATAGACCTTGGGTCTCTTTCCTTGACCTCAGAGTAAGTGCCGTTCCTGAGGGTCATCCCTCTGCAGTCACACTGCTGATCCCAGCTCTGTGTGAGTCAGGCTGTGTTTCCCTAAACACTCGCCCGCCCGGAAGGTGCTTTTTCTTCTTCATTGACTTAATGCCCGTTCTTCCTTCCATCTCAGCCTCCCAATCCAGCGACCAGGAGAAGTCCCCATTTTATACTCCGAGGGTACACATTTCTGGTCTTATCTCTGTGACACAATGGTATTGTGTAGTGTAATGGTATTGACAGAGCAATTTATGGAAGGAAGTGTTTTCTCAGCTCCTGGTTGGAGGGACTATTGTGGTAGGGAGGCCATGGCGGCAGGGGCTTGGGGCAGCTGGTCACATTACAGTCACAGTCAGGAAGCCGAGAGCAGAGAAGGCTGGTGCTTGATTTGTTTGCTCTTGTCTATCCAGACTGAGATCCCAGCCCATGGAATAGCACTGCCCATATACAGCATAGGTGTGCTGCCTCAGTTAACCTAAGTTAGATAACCTCTCATCCACATGCCCAGAGGCCTCTCTCGAGTGATTCTGCATCCTGTAATTGGACAATCCATGTTACCATCACACTAGATGTGTTCTGTGCTCTGCGGTAACACAACCTGCCACAGGTTTAGACTCTTCCCTCCATTTGAATTTTCTGTGCCTCTGTCACGGGCTGACCTCCACAAGAACAGAGGCCAAACCATCCTTTCCCTTCGCCGACACAACACTTTGCACTATGCTAAATGGTAAATAATGGGTGAGTTCCTGAATGAGTGGAGTGGTGAGGGAGCTCAAGGCCAGAAATCCTTCCGGAGA
This sequence comes from Ellobius talpinus, assembly GCA_001685095.1. Classification (NCBI taxonomy): domain Eukaryota; kingdom Metazoa; phylum Chordata; class Mammalia; order Rodentia; family Cricetidae; genus Ellobius; species Ellobius talpinus. The sequence continues at coordinate 21,506 of LOJH01013921.1, read as the reverse complement.
ATAATTTATTGTCCTTACACCAGGTTAAGAGGCTAGAAGAGCTAGCCTGACCTCCAGTGGGCGCCACTTGCTGGGCTTTGATCTTGGGTACTCACAAGGCCTTTATGCTGTGCTAAAAGGAGACAGAGGCTGTGATCCACTATGCAGGGCTCAAAGCCGGACATGAAGCCACAGTGTGGCGAAGTCTATCTGGCCTCCTGTCTGTGTGCCACACACAATGACTTTTCCTTCCTTCTTGAATCAGGGTTAGGATGAACCCTCCTGACACTGGAGCTCTGTGTTCTGGTTTTTCTGGCTGATGACACATTCTTTACTGGGTTAGAGCAGAGGTTCTGCAGACCTGGGTCAGCCTCCGACAGAGTCCACACTGGGACATGGCAAAATGAGAACAAAGGGGACAACATGGGGACTTTTTTACAAAGCTAAATTAATTCCGAGATTGTCCTACATTTTTCTGTGTCAGCCTGCGCTTTCTTTTATGAAACCAGGGTGACAGGAATTGATGACTGTGTGTCCTTGCTTGTCAAAATCACCTACTTAATTCTCTTTTGAAATTTGCTGGCTGTGGAAAGTGGCTGAGCTGGGATGAGAATAGATATTTGCTAGTTTGTTAGACACCTCTGTCCCTCTGCTCCATAGCCCCTGGAGAGGACTCTCCACAAGGCAGATGTGTAAATTGTTGACGGACTGCCATGAAGAAGAAAGACATACTTGCTCTTGTTGTGTGTAATGAATGAGGCAGTCTCAGACAGGGACATTTCAACTGATGTCAGCTGAACATGGTGGCTCTACTCCCTTCCCTGGTGAGGCTGAAGTAGGTAGACCTCTGAGTTCCAGGTCAGCCTGGTGTACAGAGTGAGACCTTGTCTCAAAACAAACAAATAGACAAACATGCAAAAAACCAAATCAACTGATTTATAGTAAGTTTTGATGGTTACATGGTCAGTAATTGAATGGGCTGTTCCAGTCCTGGCAGTGCTTAGACACTACTTGGGCTTGTGGGGACTGATTGAGGATCTCGGCCATGAGTCAGACAGACATGCATTTTAATACTGATTTCACCACTTATTACATGTGTGATCTAGAGCAAATAAATTTTCTGCTACTTAAAATGAGAGGTAAAAAACCAGGCAGTGGTGGTGCACACCTTTAATGCCAGCGCTCCGGAGGCAGAGGCAGGTGAATCTCTGTGAGTTGGAGGCCAGCTTGGTCTATAGAGCGAGTTCCAGGACAGCCTAGGCTATACAGAGAAACCTTGTCTCAAAAGCAAAATAATAATAATAAAAATAAATAACAATTAATAATAATAATAATAATAAATGGGTGGTAGAAACTAGAGAAATGGCACGGCCATTAAGAGCACAGGCTGCTCTTCCAGAGGACCTGGGTTTGAGTCCCAGTATCCACATGGCAGCTCACACCTGTCTGTTACTCCAGTCCCAGAGGATCTGAAGCCCTCTTCTGGCCTCCTCAAGAACCAAGCATGCACAATGTGCACAGATATACATGCAGGCAAAATACCCACACACATTTTTTTAAAAAAAATAACGTATTTAAAAAAAGAAAAGGATCCCTGAGAATCCATCTTAGGGCAAATTAACCTGGTCATAGAGGCCAGGAAAACTCCTTAAGGAAGTAACCATTGAGCCGAGGGCTGAAGGGCAAGGAGGTCTTTCTAGAGTGACAGGGATTGTGGTGGAGAACATTGCAGGCAGAGAAGACAGGCTCCACAGGGCAGGATGGAGTTGGGGAGTGGGACGGGAGGAGAGATGCAGCTCAGACAGGCTAAGGAGTCTCACTTTTATCCTCGGAAGGAAGCAGCAGAGGGCATGATCAGATTGGCAATTTTAAGAGTTTTCTGGGGGCTGGAGAGATGGCTCAGGGGTTAAGAGCATTGTCTGCTCTTCCAGAGGTCCTGAGTTCAATTCCCAGCAACCACATGGTGGCTCACAACCATTTGTAATGATGTCTGGTGCACTCTTCTGGCCTGCAGGCATACAAGCAGACAGAATACTGTATAGTAAATAAATAAATATTTAAAAATAAAAAGAGTTTTCTGGACTGTGGTTATGGGAGATGACAGTTGGAGGTGGGATGGGCAAGCATAAAAGGCTGAAACCTGAGCTAAGTCAATGTGTGGCTGTTCAAGAAACACGGAACCCTGGGGAAAGACAAGTGCGTGGCCTTAAGGACCACTTAGGAGATGAAATGGTCACGACTGAGCAGTGGATTCCAGGAAGGATGAGGGTGAGAGGGTTGCCGAGGATGATACCCAGCTTTCCGGATAGAACTGTTGCCAGGCAACAGAGTGAAAACCAGAGGGAGTAGGGGAAAGCCTGGGACATGATTTTCCCTGCAGTTGTTATTAAGTCCATGTTTGCAAAACAAAAGGTCCTAGGATGTGTGACTCCCTGGTTGCTTGCCAAGGGAGAAAGTATTCCTTACGAAGATAGTGTGATTCAGGCAAACAGGACCTAAGGCTTAGGTCATGACTTAGGTCATTCAAGCAAGCTGTGTGACTTTAAGAGGCAGCATCACCACTCTGGGCATGAGCTCTATAATGAAAACAGGCATAATAGACTTGTTTGTGTCTCCAGCCTTGTTCGTGTCCACTGTCACTATTTATGGGACTGTTCCTTGGAAAGCTGTTTCTTATAGATTCATTTTGACAGCGCATAAAGGTGAAAAATCATTAAGTCCAGAATGTGACCGCAGGAACCCATTTGCTCAGTCTGCTAATTTCACAGAGTGAGATGGTGTCTGGATCAGACCCTTGTCTCTGTCCTCCTGCACCCCCTGCCCGTAGGAGAAGAGGCTCAGCAGTTTGCTAGAGCCACAGAGCTGGAAGACAAAAGAACTTTTGGGGTGAGTCCAATGTTCCTTTTCTTACTTGGGGCTGGAGATCTTTCTGCAGCCTACACAGTCTCTTCCTAGGACAGATGGAGCTGGGCAGAACTGTGGGACAGGCTAAGGTCATAGACGCAGGTGGTGCTGAGCATTGGGGTGAAGGGAAGCCACAAGGGAACATCTAAAGCATTATCCTGCTAAGCTGGAATAATTTCTGACTCTTGGGAGATATCATGTACCCCTGCTACGCTCCTGAGTGTCTTCCTGGGAATGCAAGGTGAACTTTGGGGAAAACAGGGCAGGGGATGCTGAAAACCCAGCCTGCTCCCCTTTCCCGCCCCTGCAAATGATGAGACATGAAAATATGGTTTGAACCTGCTGGTGAGGTTTCCATGGTGGCTCCACTCTGCCGCCCTTCCCATTGGCTAAGGCGTCCTGCTCTGGCTTTAACAGAGGCTCAGATATGGATCTCTTTCCTGATTGGTCAGCTTGTGCTGCAGCGCCATAGCAACAGAGACAGAGGGACCAGTCTCCGCGAAACTTGACTCACCATCTATCTACCTGGGGTGGGCTAAGATCCATGGGGCTGCTTGAGGGGGTGGGAGGAGGGACAGGTAACTCCTGAGCCAGTTCATAGTCAAGCCTTGGACTTCCCACACTGGTTGCTCAGGGCTTTGGGGGGGCTGGTGGGCTTCTCCTCATGTCTATTTTGTATCTTCCAGCATCTGCTTAGTCCCTTCTTTTCTCCGAGATTTCTGTGTTCTGTAGAAGAAAAAACAAACCTCTGGAAGTGCCAGAAGTTAACTCATTTTCAAATTCATATAAACCACAAGCTAGGGTTTGAGATTATGTTATGTCGTCTGACTTAAAGGCTTTAAAGGGCTATTGTGAGAGAATCCAGGGATCTTTTCCTTAAAACAAAACTGAATGGCTCACTCTACACTTAAAGTCACCAGAGCTCAGAGGAGGCAGGTCATTCGTTTTGTGTCATGTGGTCCCAGAGCTGGTGTCCACCCTTCTGAATCCTGTCAAGGCCACATATCCAAACCATTGCCTTCTCCACACTGAGAGCTCCAGGAAGCTGGCGGGAGGGCTCTTCTAGTCTGTCGAAGAAGACAATAAAATTAGCAGCCTGAGCTGGGTTTAGTTACACCTGTAACCTTAGTCCTCAGCAAGCTGAGGCAGGAGAATTGCCATGTGTTTGAGGACAACCTGGGTTCCAAAGTGAATTTCTTTCTTTCTTTCTCTCTCTCTCTCTCTCCCTTCCTTCCTTCCTTCCTTCATTCCTTCTTTCTTTCTTTTTCAAGGCAGAATTTCCTTTTGTAGTCCTGACTATCCCAGAACTCACTCTGTAGACCAGGCTGGCCTTGAACTCACAGATCAGCCTGCCTCTGCCTCCATAGTATTGGGATTAAAGGTGTGCACCACTACTGTATGGATACAAAATGAATTCTAGACAAACCTGGGCTACAGTATAAGGCTCTGTCTCATAAATAAACAAACAAACAAATAAATAAATAAATAAAGTATAATTAAGTACTCTGGAGCTAGGAGTTTCCCTCGGTCTTAGAGCATATGTTTACCACACTTAAGTCAATAGATTTGCTCCCAAGCGTAATTTTTTTTTGAGACAGGATTTCTCTGTGTACTCCTGGCTGACCTAGAACTAGCTCTGTAGACCAGGCTGGCTTCAAACTTGGACTTTCCACACTGTCTCAGGGATATGCTTGTCTCTGCCGGGGATGAAAGGCATGAGCCACCACACCTGGGGTATCATATTTTCAAAGAGAGAATTAGGCACCTGAACCTAGAATCCTATATCATAACATCAGTCCCTTCTAGTCAACTCTTAAATATGGCTCTGGTGCCCCAGAGGGTCCATGTTTAGCTGCAAACCCTGCTCTGTCCCTCTCTCATGTATCAGGTGAAGAAATACTCCTACCCATCCCTCCGGTCAGGCTAACTGTGTATATCTGAGCTGTGCTCAGCTGTGCATGCTGAGTGGGCCTGATTACAGAATGCTCATCCACAATTTCTGGCCTTCATGGTCTGTCCGGTCCTAGTTACAGAAGCTGGAGCTTGGGAAGGTCCAAGCAGCAAGCCCAAGGTCATAGAGTCTTAAGATTTATTTTACTTTATGAGTGTATTCTGTCTACACGTACATATGTGTACTGTGTGTACTTGCTGCCTTCAGAAGACAAAGAGAGGATGTCACATTCCCTGGACATTGAGTCACAATCGGCTCTGAGCCCCATGTATGCGATGGGAACTGAGCCCCAGGTCTTCTGCAAGATCAGTAAGGGTCCCTAACTGCTGAGCCATCTGTCTAGCATCGTACAGTCTTAAACCAGATTCCAAAAATAAGGGCACTAGCTGTGGGCCATGGGCATGCTCTCCCTGCTCCTACAGAGCACGCTGCCACCAGTGCCTGCCCAGAGAGCTGACGCTCCCGTTCTTGGGTGTGGACTTTTTCTTCCACTGAAGCCACAGTCATGGATCAATTTCTTGGCACAGACTCCGAGGACTGGATTTGTGTGAAGGAATCTGAAGTGGTTGTACCCCAAGGAGTGACTTGGCATCCCTAGCAGGAGGGCGTGGGCAGTAGAAATAGAGAAAAGACACCCCCCGCCCAGTGTCTTTCCTAGTTCAAATGTAAGCTGAAAATAAATATTCTGGATGTTTTCTTTCTTTCCTATTCAGCCTGGGCTTCCTGAAGTTCTTGCCTTGGACCAGAGCCCAGGCACTAGGCCCGCCCTCCTGCCCTTCCCAGAGCATTGGTTTTGAAGATGACCTCGTAAAAAGTTCACACCTGCCACTCAAGGAGCAGTTCACACCAGCAAGGTGCAGCTTTCCCTACCACAACAGTTAGAGGCATCTTTCCTGTCCCAGACACCAAGATAGCACCCGGGCCACTGGGGAGACGTGGGGAGCAGTCTGTGATGGCTCTGCTTTCATGGAAACTGCAGCCTAGTGGAAGGCAGAGTCAGTGAGTGACTGTCAGGATCAAGATGGTAACAAAAGACTCGAATTGAACGGGACAGAGTAATGGGACAGTCATAGACTACTGGTGGGTAGGGGTTGGCGGGAGGATGGCGCAGTACAAGACGACCAGGAAAGGTTCTTTGAGGAGGTGGCAACCGAACAGATACCTGGGTGACAAGTAATTGTGCCATCTCTCTTTGAACATGTAGCAGACATTTTAAACTTAATGGTGGATCTTCTGCCTGTTTCTCCTGGTTACGCATGCAGACACATCCAACTGGAAGTGCAGGAAGGCTGGAAGGATCGAGAAAGCCACCTAGCTGCCCTGTAGTTAGCACTGGCTATTGGCTGTCACGTGGCCTAGAGCAGCCTCCCGTGGTGGTCCAGGAGTGGCATTCCAAGAGGATGAAGGTCAAAGATTGTGAGGCCTGGGGCAGCCTGGGGTTAGATACACTCAGTTGTCAAAGGGAGTCCCGAGGCAGGCTGCAAACTTCCAGCAGTGCCCTGGGAGGCCAGAAGAGGTGAGTGATTTCCTGGAGCTGCAGTTACAAGTGGCTGTGAGCCAGACATGAGTGCTGGGAATTGAACTCCAGTCTCAACCGCTGAGAATCTCCAGCCATGAGATGTCCGTTCTTGGTGCTGGGCAAGGGTCCTCACCCCACATGAAGCTCCACTGGAAATATTCCAGCCAGCGATATTACAATGCCAAGACCCTGAAGTAGGACGGAATCTGTTGATCTGAGCCTTGAGCAGCAAATTTCCCTGCTTCCCCAGTTTCCTAGTTTGTTAAGCGGGAACTACAGATGTCTCCGTCTCCCTTGTAGGTACACAGAGCGCAAGAGCCTCAAAAAGCACACAAGCTTTAAGGGAGAGGGGCTCCCTGACTCCTTTAAGGCCTATAGAATGCCTTTGGGCCGACTTAGGATTTTGGTTGCTGGCTCTTGGTGCTCCATGCTTACCGGTGTTTTTTGAGGACCACAGGGCAACAGGGCAGCAATACTCAGTACCTGGGGTCACTGGAGGAGATTTGGGGGATGGGGGAAGACCTTGCTAAGCTTATGGCATGAAAAGATGGCTTGCTGCCCTGGATGGTAGCTGAAGAGAAAAATGCTAGGAAAATTCTGGGGCCCAGAGAAGACCCAGAAGAGATGAGATTTTGGGGCTGGAGAGATGGCTCAGAGGTTAAGAGCTTTGCCTGCTCTTTCAAAAGTCCTGAGTTCAATTCCCAGCAACCACATGGTGGATCACAATCATCTGTAAGGGGATCTGGTGCCCTCTTCTGGCCTGCAGGCAGACACACAGACAGAATATTGTATATATAAAAAATAAATATTTAAAAAAAAGTTTTAAAAAAAAGAGATGAGATTCTAACTGGTCCAGGGAGGGGCTTGTAGACACATAGATTTATATGAAGTAAGGGAAGCTGTTGACAGGCAAAGTGCCAGGGGCTGTTTGTCGACTTCCTAATTTTTTACTAAGTAAACAAGGCAGACATAGGAAACCGCTTAGGACACCATGGGGACCCACAGGAGGTGCCAGGGCTAGAGAAGCTTCCAGGAGGAAGCAAGGAGATGATGCTTCAGAGGCCTAAAGGATGAGTCAGGTCAAGCCCCAGAGGCAGAGGGAGAAATAGGTAGTAAGAGCGTCACTATGGAAGGAACAATGACTTCCAAGTGGCCAGAGGGGAAGAAAAGTTTGGGATCTTCAAGTTGTCTGAAGCAGGGTCTAAATGAAGGCTGGGATAACCTTGGTGCCCGCTTAAGACCCCAGTCTTGCTCTCTGAAGGCAGTAGACACAGGGCTGCGGCTTTATCAAATACAGGCTGTATTGTTCAGTTTTCAGACGAATAACAATATTTTTTTTAGCATGTGCACGCACACAATTATTTGGGTCATCTCTCACTGAAGCAACCTCTACCTTCCCCTCCTACGTTCTTAGTGTCCCTCTGTCCCTGTGTAGGATCCCAGAATGGCTTCAGGCATTCTGAAGGAAGGTCCCCAGATTTGTGAGAAAATACACTAGAAGGGGACTAGGAGGTGGGCGGGGGGGGCAAGATGAGGCTTCTGCTATTGTCATGGCCCCCAAAGGGAATGCCATGCCGTTGTGCCTGTGTCATCATCTGCCTTTCCCACCAGGCAGGTGGCCCTGCATAAACCTCCCAGCTGGCAAAGTCCTGAGGGACTGCTGATCTGCATGGGACCATCTGGACCACGTGGCTTTCTTGACCCTCAGCATCCTCGTCTGTTAAACAGATGATGGAGGTACGTCCACTGCGGGCTTTGCCGTCCCCTCTACCTCTCCTGGTATGGGACATGACGATGAAGACATTTGGTGCCCCGCTCCTTTTCCTCCTGTCTCATGCTGCTCTTTCCCTGGCCACCAGATCCATGTAGAGCGCCTTCACATCATGCTCGGAAGAAGAGGTTCCACATTTGTGGAGGGCCTACTGTATGCTAGCAAATTCTCTGCATTCCTTGCCTCAACTGATGCAGCAGCCCTGAATGTCTTTGCTCCATTCCTCAGACGGCAAACTGAGGCTCTTGATCCCATAGCTGTGCAGGGTGGTCTGGCTGGTGCCTGTACTCTTCCCTCCCACCGTCTCCAGGAAACGTCTCCCCAGGAACCCCTAATCCTCATTTATTTAGGACTCAGGCTAGGTCAGCAGTCCTCTTGTCCCACTGCAGGCCACACGCTGCCCTGGCCTTTTCAGAGTTAAGCCAGGGACTAAAAAGGGCTGGCGCAATGCTCATTTGCCAGGCTGTACGACTTAGGAAAGCCTTTCCCCTCTGTGCCCTCCCCATGGCTCCACAGAGCTGAGACATGGCCCCTTCCAGCTCTTCTTGCCTGCAGCTCTGCGGCAGTAAGGCCACATTAAATATTAACGGGGAAGTTCCTGGCACCACCATGACGTCAATTACTGCTTGGTGAGGGCTGCGGCTGTCTTCTCAAGGTGAAGCGGTGACTGGAATTCAGATAGCTTCAGTGGTGTCCTGGGGGGGCTGACTGTGGGACTTGGAGAAGATACTGCTAATGTAAGGCATGGCAGAGGTCCAGAGCTTTCTCTGCTGCCCTCCCAGAGCATCCTACGCCCTGCATGATGAAGTATTTGCTGAGCACCTGCTCTCCGCCCGACGCGGCACTGTGCTCCAGGGATGCAGCTGTAGTGTGACAACGGCTTTACGTTGGGGGGCTACCCTTGTGGTGGAGAAAAGAGAGAAAGCCCCACTGTAGGACAAGACAGATGCCCACCCTGGCCTGACCCAAACAATCCTTCCAGAGGAAGCTAGTTTATGCTGAAAGCAGATGAAGGAAAGAGTCTGAGGTAGGTAGGAAAAGAGAAGGGGTAAGGTGAAGGGAACCTGACAGAGGACAGAGCCTGGTCCCAACTTTTTCTAGCAATTTCTCTGTAAATTGGATTGTCACCTCAGGGCTGCGGTGGAGGATACACAGAAGCCATAGCTAGAGATAACACAGGCCTACAAGCACAGAAGGCAGAAAGTGAGAACACAGGGCGCTGCTAGAATAGCTCCCAGGCCTGATCCCCTTAGGCACTCCAGAGGCTGAGGGGGGATTGACTTCTGTTAAATAGTGAGATCTTATCTCAGAAACAACAGCTACCATACCCCCCAAAAAAACAGCTCCAGGCCTTTGTCTACTCTCATCACCCTCCCAGGAATTCTTTTTTTTTTTTTTAAAGATTTGTTCATTTTTATTGTATGTGCATGTATGTCTTTGCCTGCATGCATGTTTGTGCACCACATGTGTGCATTGTCCCCCAGGAGGCCAGAGAAGGCATTCGAGTTCCTGGAACTGGGGTTACAGACTCCATGTGGTAGCTGGGAGCTGACCTCCCAGGAATTCTTATCCCCGTTTTCTGAGCAGACAAACAGGCCCAGAGAGGAGCCCTGACAGGACCAGGGCCTGGGGATTCACAGGACACGTGACTTCAGTCTGCAACTTACCCTTTCACCCACACTTCAGCCACAGGCAACCCGGGTAAAGAATTGTTAGTGTCAGCATTCAGGCATGCATACTGGCTGCTCTCAGGGGCCTAGCAGAACTTGTCAGCAGCAGCAGCCAAAATGTGACACCTTAGCCACTAAGTAGCGTTCTCTCCATATGTGCATGCGCTATGTCCCCTTATAAAAGGTAAGGCCTTCCTGCCCCTCTCTTTCCTTCTGCTCTAGCTCAGAGGCCACCTCTGCACTTCCCTCCAATAAACCTCCCACGTGAGCTCTGTTGCATAGTGTGACTTTGTGGTACTCTGGGCTCTAACCTGCCAAGGTCGCCTTCCACATTAAACTACTATAGTGTCAAACCTAAAGCCCAAACAGCTAGTAATAGTGAAAAGCAGATAAAAGAGTTATTCTGTGTGGCCACATGGGAAGAGGAACAAATAATGAGACCTAGTGGCACTGCCCCTACCCCTGGTCAAGTCCCTGGGGGCCCTGACGTGATGTTTAGGTTTAAATAGAGGGCAAAAGGTATGCATAACTAGGAGGTCCTGGGCAGGGTGTGGTCCTCTCATCCTGGTCTGGCTCCGGTCTCTTGATTCTGAATGGTGGTCTGAGAAGTTGAGAATGCTGTGAGATTGCTTCCAGGAGACAAACTCTTCCTCTGGCTGGCACCAGGCATTACCAGACTTTTCCTGAGGGACTCCTCTGAGAATTCTGGGGAAGTCTAATTTCTTGGAGACCATTGTTTTAATAGTCTGATAGTCAAAGAGAGAAGCTACTAGTCTCTCTTTCAAATATCTTAACTTTGAGTCTAGAGAGATGGCTCAGGGGTTAGGAGGGCTTGCTGCTCCTGCAGAGCATTGAAGTATGCATGGTTTCTAGCACCTACACTGGGAAGCTCAACACTACCTGCAACCCTGGCTCCAGGGGTTCTGATGCCTCTGGCCTCTTTGGGCACCTGTACTCCTTTGTGTGTGTTTGTGCATGAAAACACACATAAAACAAACAAAATTAAAAATAAAACACCTTTTTTTGCATCTTAGTTGGATATGGTGACGTTCACTTTTAACCGCAGCACTTGGGAGGTAGAGGCAGGTGGATCTCTACGAATTTGATGCCAACCTGGTCTACACAGCAAGTTCCAAGCCAGCGAGGGAGCATATGTAGACAACACAGTGAGACAAAACACCAACAAAAAAGCCCAAACAAGGCAAAAATGTGAAGAACTTGTTTGAAGGGGGCAGAATGCGATAGGAATAAGGCCACCAAGTTAGTGGTGGGTGGGTGGCATCAGGGCACAGACCCAAGACCAGCAACTGCAGAAGTGCCCATCATTCTACCATATCTTGGAGTAAGATAGTGAATGTCTTCGATTTCTTTTTTTATGGCCATGATTTTGTAAATTCCCTGCTGCCCCAAGACGTCTCTGACCCGGTCACTTCATGTTTCATGTTTCATAGCTGTCAGGCTGAGGCGATTGATCCTCTCACAGTCCACAGGTTGTTTTTTCTTCTCTTTTTTGAGACAGAGTTTCTCTGTGTAGCCCTGTAGCCCTGACTGTTCTGGAACTCATCTGTAGACCATGCTGGCCTTGAACTCACAGAGATCCACCTGCCTCTGCCACCCGAGTGCTGGGATTCAAGGTGTGCACACTACTGCCCAGCTCACAGTCCTCATTTAAGGGTACTAATGGCATTGCCACAATGTCCTGTAGGAGTCACCCAGTCCTTCCTTTAGTCACAGCTTTATTCCTCCTGGCAATAGCCCAAGGTCTAGCAAGGACAGTACCATCACCATGTGCCCATTTCCATGAGAGGAGACTGAAGTAGAGAGAGATGCACGGACTCGGCTGTTGGGAGAGAGCTGAGATTGCAAGTGAGGTCCAGTAACACTCTCGTGCTATTAGAGCTGCTGAAGCTGGCCAGTTCAGCCTGAGAGCCCTGTTTCCACCTCAGCTCCTTCCCTCATTTAGTCTTCTCTTCTTCCTCCTTTTTCCCTCTCTTTTATCTTCCACTCAACTGCCAACTAGTCAGTCAGTTGTCAATGAAACGACTTTATTTCTCCACTGGGGTGTATGTGGCAGGCAGTGTGACCCTGACCTCTTTTTTTTTAAGATATTTATTATGTATACAGTGTTCTGTCTGCATGTGTGCCTGCACGCCAGAAGAGG
>LOJH01013920.1:0-24489 GCA_001685095.1 Ellobius talpinus | reverse complement strand
ATCTATCTATCATCTATCTATGTGGAGTTCAGAGGACAACCTGTGGGAGCCAATTCTCTGTTTCTGCTGAGAATTTAATTCAGGTTCTCAGACTTGGTAGCAAACACCATTACCAACTGAGATATCTCATTGGTCCTTTTAACAACACAATCAATCTTAAAGATCTACTGTATTAGTTTAAATTCTCTCTCTTTCTTCTCTGCATGCATACATACATGTGTGTTTGTGTTTGTGTGTGTGTATATGTGTGTGCGTACCTGTGTATCTGGTGCATGTGAGTGCAGGTATCTGTGGAGGCCAGAAGAGTGCACCAGATCTCCAGGAGCTAGAGCTACAAGTAGTTTTGAGCTTCTTGACTTAGGTGCTGGGAACCAAGTTCAGGTCTTCTGTAAGAACAGGGCACACTCTTGCTACTAAACCATCTTTCCAGCCTTTTCCTTAGCCCTGACCTTTAGTAATATTTTGGCTAACATTTCTTTGTGTCAGTCATTTCCTTAGGCCACCTTAGTTTAATACTACCATAGGATATTCATTCAGTGTCGTTTGAGCTAATATTTTGAGGAATGTCTTTTCTCAGTTTCTCTTTGTATGATCTCATATCTCTTGTAATTATTATGAAATTGGTTGTTGGTGTATTCAACCAACCTGATATGACTTAATATTTAAAAGGGCTACTTCCTGTTTCCATCACACTTTATTTTTTTCAAACATTACTTTAGTTAAAATACTGGAATTTTGTAGAACGTGGTATTTTTATTTGCTACAATCCCAGTTTTCAGTGTTATATATACTACATATATATTATTCAGTATTATTTTTGTTTTATTCATGACAATTTTCAAATAAACTTTTTGGTTATTTTAGAATTTCTTACATGATTACTATATTTACTTCATTTCTACCTTTCCCTCCCCCTCAAACTCCTCCAAGTCCCCCCCACCGTCAAATTCATAAGAGTTTCTTCAATTATTGTTGTTTTAACACACAAAAATTTCTGAAGTTGTCATTAATCTCTTGCACAATTTTCAATAATCACCCATTTCTTCCCCAAAAGTTGTGTTGCTGATATATTTTCCAGTTCATTTCAAAGAACTTATTTTAGCATTTCTCATAACATGAATCTGCTATCTGGAAATGTTTTAATTAAATAACATTTATTGGTGAAGTGAACTGTGGCTGAATATGGGATTTTGGACAATATTTTTTGTACCATTTCCATGGTGACACTTCCACATCTTCCTCCTCTGTGGTTACTATTAGGAGGCTACAAGCTGCTCCCCTGTGTGTAGGAAGTCATTTTGGTCTTACGAATGTTTTCAATATTTTTCCTTTTGTTCTCCTGCTCCGTCAATTTCCTGTTTCTTTCCCCAGTTTACATTTTCTGAAAAGTTAATGTTAATGGTTTCTGAAGATCTGTTCACTTGTTCAATTAAAAAAATCTGTCAGTGGTCAGCTTCTGCCTTTGAGAGCGTGAGTTTCTCTCTCCCCATCCTTGCTCACCATGATGTCCTGCAGTAGGTCTTATTCCCAGCTCCTTTTTTTTTACCTGTGGGGATGTAGATGCACTGTCCAGTGTCTCTGAGCCCGTCTGGCCCAGATCTTAACCTCCCTGCTTTCACCTGCTGATTGCATGACTTACAATTTGGAGTTGTGGTGTCTTTTTTGTTTGTTTGGCTTCTCTAAGTTCTGGATTCAGATGGTTTCTGCTGTCATTGTACAATTCATACCACCTCTATTTCTCTAGCTCCCACCTGCTGAGTTTTGGCTTGATCCCCGTGGGATCGGTCAGTCGGTCAGTGATCAGTCGTTGCTGGTCAGCAGTAAATGTGGATAGGGTTCTTCTCATGTCTGTGAGACCCTGTTACATGGTTTCCTTGCCACAGAAAGACATCTGCTGTGTTCATGCTCTGTCTGCTGTATCAGGCCGTTAGGTTCTTCTGTCTGTTTTGTGGACCATGAAATACATACAGGTTTTGCTTAACCCCAGAACAGAGTTATTAGCCATGCGCCACCTCTGGAGCATGAGTTCCTGTCTGCATGTGTGCTAGGGCCCTTGGGCACTTTGTCTAAACCTCACTGAATTTTTTGACAATTAGGAATTTAGGCAGATTTGGGACCTTTGTCCTTCTGATATTTGTTGGTTGTTAAAATCTCCCTTACTCAGTGTCTCAAAGTTGTAGAAGGCCTAACCTTTGAGTTCTCACACCTTGACCAGTCCATGCTGGGGTTTCCCCTTGTCTTCTCGCTCTTAAAAATTTTAAATATTAAATTTATTCACTTTATGAGTCAGTGTTTTGGGCATGCATGCTCAGGGCCAGAGGGGGTCAGAAGAGGGTATTGATTCCCCCTGGAACTGGATGGCAAATGGTTGTGAACCACCCTGTGGGTCCTGGGAAGCAAACTTGTATCCTCTGCAATAGCAACAAGTGCTCTTAAACACTAAATCATCTCTCCATTGCTCTCTTTAGGGGCCTTTATGTAGGGTGCCAAGTGGTAGCTACAAGGGCTTGTCTCTTCATTCTTGGCCTATGTTTGAGAAGACTTTTTCCTGCAGTTTCCGAATGCTCTGGAAGGTTCTTGCCCATTTAAATACTTAAGAGGTATAAGTGTGTGTGTGTGTGTGTGTGTGGTGTCCTACAATATTGCTTTATTTTGGTTGCTAGAAGTATCTTTCCTTTGCCTATGTTACTATTTGGTGCTAGGCTCTTTCTTTACACGTGTTTTTATACTGACACATTTATTTCTTTTAATGGAGACAAGCCTATTTAGATCCCTGGTTTTCCTTTATAGCTCTCCCTGACTTATTGCCTTGAGGTAGGAACCCTCATTGAGCCCAAAGCTCACAGTTCAGGCTTGCCTGCTAGGCTTTCTGGATCTATGGTGATCTCTGTTCATCAATGTTGAGGTTACAGGAATGAACAGCCAGGCCTGATTTAAACAGGTTGCTGGAGGATGAAATCAGGTTCTCATATCACCCCCTGAGCTGTTTCTTCAGCCTTGACTTTGACTGTTCACAGGCACTCTTACTTTCTCTGTTTCTGGTTTTGCATTTGAGCAACTTAGAGAGGTTCTCCTTAGTTTCCAATCAGTTTTGAATTTATCTGGACTCCTTTGGTCCTTTGTCTCTAATTTTATCCCATTTTCACCAGAAAACATCGGCTGTGCAGTTAGGATCCATTTGCTTATTAAGGATTGGTTGTGTGCTCACTGTGAGATCTGTCTTGATGAGCATCACATGGAAGTGCCCTTATGTTGGGGTCTCCTTGCTTCCACATCGTTGATCAGATCACCAAGGTACCTGATAATGAAGTTCTATGTTCAGTGATATGTGTGCACATGGAGGCCCAAGACTGATATCAAGGGTCTCTAAAAGATCCTTATTCACTGAGGTAGGGCCCCAACTGAACCCAGAGTTCATTAACACTGCTGTTCTAGCTGGACAGCTTGGTCTAAGTATCCCAGATTCTTCCTTCTGAGTGCAGAAATTGTCAGCGGGACTTCATGATCACCTGGCATTTATGTAGGGTCTGGGGATGGGAACTTTGAGCCTCATACTGTGACAAGCACTTTATCCACTGAGGAATCTTCCAGTCCTGGTCTCTGCTTTTTGACTGCCGTTTTTTACTATGTACATTTAACACAGAGACAAATGTGGTTAGGTTTAAATGCACCATGTCCCCCCTTGTTTGCTATTGGCACCATTATTCATTCATTCTCCTCACCCTCATTTCTCTCTCCTTTGCAAATTTTTAGCATTCCATTCTAACGGATTTGCATGTTAGATCTTCATAGTGTTTTGTATAATTTTATTCTTTAAGTGTGTTGTTAGCTTGTCATAGTCTTCCTTCATTTAATGTTATGCCCATTACATAGGATGAGCTTCTGCACAATGTACAACAACCATATTATAATAGTCTATATGCTTTTAAAGAATCAATTACCATTGAAATTTCTGTTGTCATTGTTTATTTGTTTTATTTATTTATCTATTTATTGAGACAGGGTCTTATAGCCCAGGCTTGTCTGGAACTCTCCATGTAGCCCAAGCTGGCCTTGAACTCATGATCTGCTCACCTTAGCTTTTTGGGTTCTGGAATTCCTTGCGTGTGTTCCTATGCCTATATATTTAGAGGTACATTTTTTTCATTTTGCAGAATGTTTGTCAGCATTTGAAATTGGGTAAAAAAAAGCAAGTCCAAGATACATAGGTTGCTAAAGGTAGACATTTTTTCCCTGTTAGTTGAGGTGAGGACAGATTGTGAGAGCGAGTGAGTGGCCAGTGTCAGGCTTAACTGTTAGGATAAGCTGGGGGAGCTGTCTTTCATAATTTGTTCAAACATCTGGCCACCACTGTTAAATAGGTTGGGGAAGAGCATATGGTTCTCATTTAGAACATTGCAAATACCATCATCGTGGTGACTGTGAAATTTTTAAAAAGTCCAATACTGTTTTGATTATAAACTCAGACAGAAGGAAAAATATTAAAAACAGCAAAAAAACAAAAAAACCAACTGCATTCTAAACAAAGAATTTCAGTGTTTCATTACAGGAGTTTCTAATTCTGTGTCACGTTGTGACTTTTGAATCATACTTTAATGAAAAGACATCCACCGAGTTAAGTAAAAAAAAGTTAAATATATATGTACAAAAGGAATGATAAATGTATGAGAACTCACTCTTTTTAAGAGCTTTCATTTCGGCTCTGAGTTACATGTTTCTGCTGTGATCCTATTGATCAGGAAGAGGTGTATGTGTTTTCCAGTTAGACTATAATTAAATTGGAGACTTGTATCTCTGTAAAACAGATGAAAGGGCTCTCGTAAGAGCTGTTAGGTTAATCCAGCTGCTCAAAATGTATGTTGTATTTGACCACTTGCCAAAGAGTGCAAGAAAGTCTGTGGCTGCGCGAGCCAGCTGGCGCTGGATTGGAGGGTGGGATGCTCAGCTGGTCAGGACTGTGGCTGAAGATGCTTTATAAACTCCACTTTCAAAATGACAATTTTGGCTGTCCTACAGTTTTGCCAAGCAATAATATCTTCAGAAGTAGTTTTCTCCTTAAAAATATCTCTTCTGATTCATATCATGAGACCTCTTAAAGTGAGCCATTTAATAATATTTAAAAATAGGAACTGGCAGTGGCAGCACACTCAGGGCCCTGGGTCTAATCTCTAGCACTAGCAGAGATTCGGCAGTCTGGACCGTAAAGCTCTTGACACATCAATTAAAGAGACTGAAATTTTGTCATGCTTTTTATTGAAAAACAAAGAGTAGGGTAAATCGAAGATAAGTTTAAAGAGCACAATGGAGATATTCATGTTAAAGGCTCACAATCCACTATATTCATTTTCCATTGTCATTTAAAGAGAGACTCACCGTGGGTCCATGGAGTGATTCAATATTGTAATTTTATTTCCCCCATTGCTTGGATCACATTGTCTCTGTTATGTTAGAATAAGCAAGCGCTCATGTTTCTAACCATTAAGAAAATCTTGAATTACTTTGTACCTGGCTCATGTGCACGTGCATCTGTGTGCTAGAGGGGGTGTGTGCATGTGTGCTCGCATGCCTGCCAGCCTGCCAGGTGTGGAGCGGAGCCTGTCACACTAACAAGTCCCCTGCCGCCCTCCCCTTTGATTTTCCCCACCTGGTGTTTGCCACAGCAACATGTCTGACTGGCCATTTGAGTTATCTGAGAAGCTGTCAAAAGGCTGAGAAGATCTGGGAAGATTTCAAAAGCCGAACTGAGCCTGCTTTCTCAAGAATAATACTTCGTGACACTTTTATTCTCTATCCCAAACGTCAGATGTTTGATTTTTTTTTCGCTGTGAAATGGAAGCAACAAGAAGCCCTCTGATTTAGAATATTTTAAAAGTCTAAGCCTCAGCGCTGCAGCAGCTTTGAGTGGTACACATTTACAGTTTCAGAGGGTAAAGTGATAGATGCTGTTCATTTCACTGTGAGCAATCAAAACGTAGTCTCAACGAAGGCCTCATGGCTTTAGTAGTCCTACTGTGTGAATGCTAGCTTTGCTCATACTTGGTTTTATTTGCTCACATTATGCTAAAACGTAATGAAGTTACAAGGTTTAAAGGTCTAGACTACCTCGAGGAAAAACCAGCAGCCCGAACCCACTCAGGTTCTGCCCACAACCACCCGGTTTTCTCCACGTCCATCCCTGAACATCCTCGGGACTCACTTGCCAATGTGCTCTATCATTGCCAAACTCAACAAGTAAATGCATTACTCTCCTGGCCTAGTTTAAATTTCAGGTCAGCAATGCACACATTTTCAGTCAGAATCTACTACGACTACTGCACGGCATACACATACTCAAAACAAGAGCAAAGCACTCTGTTTATCTCATATTGAAAGTCACTTAAGTGCTATGTCCCTCATCCTTCCTGAAATGTTCATACACAAGAAGAGATGTTCAGCTACCGTCCCCTTTTGTCCTCTACTTTTTTCTCAAGATGATAACATACTCTGTTTGAGTTCTGCACCTGCACATCCCCTCCCCGGCAACGCCTTTGCGCCTTTGGTGAGCATGCCTCAGCATGAAGAAAGACCATTTCTTGCTGCTTTGTTGTTGTTGTTGTTGTTTCTGAACAGATGTACTCACAGGTAAGTCCTCATCTTCTGCTCTTGAAACTCATGCTTCAGTAAGTAATCTGCCACACAAGCAATATCATAAGTATTAATACTTATAATACATCCTCAAAGGTGGTATTTAGGGTGGCAGAAGGGACAGTTACCACAGTGGGCAAGCTACTCAACACAAAGGGCACTAACTTCTACCCATCCTGACCTGTGATTTTGCTGAACCCTTAGGTTTTGTCATTAGTCTGATATAAAAACTGGTATCTTGATACAATTTATTTTGCAATCTTCGTTCAAAGATATGATCGAGAATTATCTTCATGTATTTTTAACCAATTTAAGTTTCTCTTAAATTTTCTAGCTGTACCCCAATGATCTTCACAATCCATTTATTTCTGTTCTTTGAATATTAAGGACACTGGCCCTTTAACACCAGCAGCACAGGTGACAAGCAATTTCAAAAGTTAGGTTTATTCATCTACATTTTTATTTCACTTGACGATTGATGAAGGTTCTCATATTTATCACCTGTGTAGGGTATAGTTTTGTTCTGTTTAAGTTGTAGTGAGAAATCCTTCACAATCAGACTGTGATGGGGTCCTGTTTTCTTCAATTTTTGGATTTTTATAGCTTTAACTTTTTCATTGTTGTATATTTATATTCTCTATACTTTGGCATCTGCCTTGCTTGCTCTGATCTGTGGTTGGTGCGAGAGGTCCTTCTGTCTATGTGTTGCTTTTATTGCCTGTAGCAAGGTAGAACTTAGTTAGGTGGGGAAAACTAAGCTGAATGCTGGGAGAAGAAAGGCAGAGTCCGAGAGAAGCCATGTAGCCTCACAGGAAACATACTGGGAATTTTAGCCGGTAAGCCACAGCCACATGGTGATACACAGATTACTAGAAATAGGTTAAATTAAGATGTAAGAGTTAACTAATAAGAAGCCAGAGCTAATGGGCCAAGCAGTGATTTAAATAATATAGTTTCTGTGTGGTTATTTTGGGTCTAGGCTGCTGGACTGCCTGGAAACAACAGGCAGCCTCCTCACAACATGTGTTTGTAATCTTAACTTTTTTCCCAGATGTTTTTGTGGTTTAAATGTGAGTCTTCCAGTAGATGTCATGTATTGGACACTTGGTCCTTGGTTGGTGGCACTGTTTTATGAGTTGTGGTACTTAGGAGTTTGTGACTTACTGAAGAAAGTGGGTCTTTGAGGTTGGATAGGTTGGCATTGTTGCTTGTCCACTGTGTTTGTTCAAACCCGCTAATCTGATTTTCTCTCCATAAATTGAGAAATAAGTCCAATGCAGTACTACATTTTGGTGAGAAGTTCTTTGTTTTTGACTCCTGCCCTTAACAAGAGCAAGCTTGCTCTGAGATAAGGTGATGCCTGCTTCTATTTTACAGAGGTATTTGTCCTATTAATAGCATATCTATTGCTATGATTCTTGTTAGTATATATATATTAACATAACATTAATATACATGTATATAATCTTACTTAGGATTTCTGTTGCTGTGAAGAGACACCACAACCATGGAAACTTCTAAGGAAAACATTTAATTGGGGGTGTGCATTTCATCATGGGGGGTGTGCAGGAAGACACGGTGCTGGAGAAGAGCTGAGAGTTCTACATTGTGATCTGCAGGCAGCAGGAGATTCTGTATTGCACTGGACGTAACTTGAGCATATGAGCCCTCAAAGCCCACCCCCACAGTTACACACTTCCTCCAACAAGGCCATACTTATCTCAACAAGGCCACATCTCCTAACAGAGCCACTCACTATGAGCCAAGCATTGAAACACGTGAATCTATGAAAGTCATTCATATTTAAACCACCACATTCCACTCACTGGCCCCAAAAGGCTTGTAGCCATAGCATAATGCAGCAATGCATTCACTCCAACTTCAAAAGTCTCCATAGTCTAAATAGTCTCAACCCTGTTTAAAAGTCCAAAGTTCAAAGTTTCTTCTGAGACTCATGCAATTTCTTAACTATAATCCTCTATGAAATCAAAATTAAAAAAAACATACTTCCAACATATAATGGCATAGGGTATACATTATCATTCCAAAACATAGGGAACAGAGTATGTTGAGAAAATACTGGACCAAAGTAAGATCAAAACCTAGCTGATCAAACTCTAAATTCTGCATCTTTATGTCTGATATCAAAATGCTCTTCAGATGTCCAACTCCTTTTATCTTTGTTGAGTGTAACACACTTCTTTCTTTTGGCCTGGTTCCACTCTCTGTTATCAAATTTCTTTGGAAGATATCCCACAACTCTGGCATCTTTAACCTCCTGCAGTCTCCAAGACAATCCAGGCTTCAACCTCACAGCTTCACAAATGACCTCTCTGGGCCTCCGTGTAGGGACACCCCTGACACATGCTTGGCCTCAGTGACTCCCCTTAGTCACTGAGGAAGATTCCATAAACTCTTTCTTCTATCCTTTACTCTAAAGCCAGAACCACATGGCCAAAGCTGCCAAGTTCTGCTGCTTTCTAAGCCTGGAACAATTGTTCAATTACATCTTCATAACTTTCTGTTTTTGATGGTTTCCTTCACTCTCTAAGTTTGACTGTTCTGAATCTCACCTTGAAAACCAGGCTGGCCTAAAACTCAGAGATCTGTCAGCCTCTGCTTCTAAGTGCTAGGATCAAAGGTGTATACTACTATGCCTGAACCTAAGCTGCTCTTTAATTTCTTTTCACTAGTTGGAAGTTTAGCTGGGTGAGATCTTGCTCAGAAGTCTCCACCTCCTTTATTCCACTCAACATCAGGCTTTCCTTTAATCTGTTTATCTCTTTGAATATAGGATTTCATCCATTCCACTTCCTGGTGTGATTTTTCTCCTCAAATTGTACATTTTGTATTTTTTCTTACCCAGCTTGCTCCTTTTCATGACAGATCTTCATAAGAGTGAATGTTGAAAACCATGTAGCAGAGTCAACACTGTTTTGAGATTTCCTCTGCCAACAGAATTAATATAAAACTTTTCACTTTAGCCTCAGGCATATTTTTCAGAAAAAGACAAAAAACAATCACATTCTTCACCAAAATATCACAAGACTGGTCTTTAGGCCACATACAAACAGTCTTCTCTGAAACCTCTTGAGCCAGGCCCCTACAGTTCAAATTACCTTCAGTACCACATGTCCTCTAAGGAACTTGGAAGCTCCACTTAAACTATTAACCCGTTTTTCTAATCCATAGTCCCAAAGTCCATATTCCTTCAAACAAAAACATGGAGAAAGAGCTGAGAGTTCTACATCTTGATCTATAGGCAATAGGAGACTGTATATCACACTGGGTGTAGCTTGAACTTAAGACTTCAACGCCCACCTCCACAGTGACATACTTCTTCCAACAAGGCCACACCAACTTCAACAAGGTCACACCTCCTAATCATGCTACTCTCTGTGGGTCAAACACTTAAACACCTGAGTCTATTGGGGTCATTCCTATTCAAACCTCTATTATCTCTCTCTCTCTCTGTGTGTGTGTGTATAGTTACTTTCAACTTTCCTTTTAGTATCTAAATTTGAAATACTTTTCTTAGTTTCACAAATATTACAAATAACATTAAAACAGTCCCTATATTGGACTGTGTAACTGTGTCATTTTTACTCTAGTTTCAATTTTCATTTTGACTATATTATTGTCAATTCAGAGGGCATGCTACAAGTGGCTAAATGGATTAATGGATCATGTTGATGTTTAAACTGCTTCATTGTGTTTTTTTTGGAGCTGAAATTTTTCTTATGTACAGGAATTGGTATCTGAAGTGGCCTCAAGGTCTACCTGTTGAAGGCTTGAAGGCTTGGTTATCAACCTTGATGTTGCTGGGGGTGATGGTATCTTTAGGGTGTAGGGCCTCGTGAGCAGAAGTTAAGTAGTTGTTGGCAAGCTCTTGAAGGGAATCTTTGGATCCCACCCCTATTTTCTCCCTGTCTTTACTTCCTGGCCACCCTGAGTCAAGCAGTTGCCCACTAAATGCCTGCATTGTGATACACTGTTTACTTTAGGCCCACGGGGCCAAGTATTATGGACTGAGACCTCTGAAACTGAGAGCCAAAATATACCTTTCTTCAATTTAAGTTCCTCTCCTGAGGTATTTTGTCACAGTGACAGAAAGCTGGCCAACACTCTGATGTGTCAGACTGAGAAAACTTTATTTAACCTTTGCACTATTGGTTTATTCCACCAAGTTCTCTTCTCATTAGCTAAAGTTTTGTTTTTAATTATTCTTTGCTTCAATTTTTGGATGCTTAAAGTATTATTATACATTTAAATATTGTGCACTAGTGTCAAAACATCTTCCCATACTCTAGACCTGGCGTCTACCACAGGCTACTTACAGCATTGTGAGTTCCCTGCTTTGTTCTCAGAAGCATTTATCTGGTGTCACTTTGGCATCCTTTTATGTGGAAGCCTTCTAATAACTTTGGCTTTTGTAATGATCCTTAATAACTTGTTTTTACTTAACATGTGAGCATAGCTCACTTTTGCCACAGTACTGCTGAGACCACTGTGTCTTGGTCCCAGGTCTATATTTATAAGCCTTGGCACTGTGGTCCCATCCCTCTGACTTTTTTTTGTGGGGTCCTGATATTTGGAATGGTTCTGTTTTTGTTCTTGTGGTAACTGATGTGATTATACTGAAGAATACATTTTTAGCTTGTATTTTTCTGAGCTATAAGTGATTCTAAAGTTATTACATATACACAACACACACCCTTCTGCTTTACTTTGTTACCCACAACAATATCATTTCTCTTAGTATCTACCTTATACCTCAATCTCTTGATTTCCAGATTCGCAGGATCTATATCTCCACCTTCAGCTTTCGACACGAGACAAGAACACACTCTACTACTCAAAATTCTCTTCTAGTCCTCATGAGGCTAAAATGTCTACGTTTTGAAGGGCTAAGTGTGTGGTGGCTCACTCCTGTAATTCCTAGGGGCTGATGGTAATTCCTAGGGCTGATGCGGAAGGATTGCTACAAGTTTCATTCTAAGTTAGCCAAGCCTATAGAGTGAGACTATCTCACAAAAGGAAAAAAAAATCCACGGTCTATAACTTTCCCTTACATTCCCAATTCCTTTACGCTCTGTAAGCGTGAATCTTCATTGATTTGCATATGTTAATTGCTTATTGCCAGTGCTGAAGGCCAAGGCCCTGTTTCCCAATGGCTTTCTTAGTTTTGAAACCTTTAATAGCTGCAGGAAACAGTTTTGCTCAGAAAGTCCAGAAAGAACAATGGTGTCAGTATTATTTTCTGTTCAGTCTGGTTCATTTGTAGTCTTTCTGTGTTCAGAACAGTTTCAAAGTAACTGCTGGGGTCCAGATTTCTCTTGAGTTTAGGACTCAACTTTGTAGTCTCCCTGTAGATTAGAAAAAGGGGCGGGGAGCGGGGCTGCTTCTAGCTGGTGCCACTCTGAGTACAGTGTTATCCGAAGTGCAAAAATAGCAAACATGTTTCCAGTGTTCTCTCTCCTCTTCCCTCTCCTCCCTTTCTTCTTCCCTTCTTATATCCCCTTTCCCTTCTCCTTTCTCCATTTTCTTCCTCCTCCTCTCCCCTCCCCTCCCCTCTGCTCCCATACTCCCTTTCCCCTCTCCTTCCTAGCCTTCCCTTCCTCTCTCCTCCATTCCCTTCTCTCCTTTCCCTTCCCTCCCTTCCCTCCTTTCCCTTCCCTCCCTTCCCTTTCTTTCTCCTTTTCCCTTCCCTACCAACTCCCCCATCTATAATCCCAGAGCTTGGGAGGTGGAGGCAGAAGTAGTGAAACTTCAAGGTCAACATGAACTATGGGAAACCCTGTCTCAATCTCCACTGCATGCACCAATTAAAAGGTAGAGAGAGGGTGTTAAGTGTCTCATTGGATCACTGATGTTTATTTTTCATTTTAGATTCTTAGTTTATTATATATTCAACATTATGCTATTACCTGAAAATTAAGTCAGAATTAAATCTCGGTATTGAACTGGCCATTTTTTTTCTAGGCCTACCTCTTTATTTCCGGGCCTGTGTGGCCTTCAGTGATGCAACAGCAGCCTAGCAGTGCAGTGGCCTCTGCTGACTTGTTTGCTGCCGCATGCTCACCTTTACTTGTAAGCTTTGGTATCCTCACCAGAAGGAATGCCTTCTATACTGTGTACATTTGTTTTTCAATGAAAGCATTTCTGGTCACGCTTGTCTTTAAATCTATGTATGATTCACCATTGGCCTCTGTGGTTTCATTTTATCTCCCTCTTAAATTATTTTTCTTGGATTTTTTTTAACTAAAATGCTTATGTTTCTATTTTTGTTCTACATGTCCTATTAGTTTAGTACAGATACCATCTTTCATGACTGTTACCGTGACCATGACCCCTTCCTGCGCCACAAGATGTTAGCAGAGTTCTCTGATTGACTGGGCATCTCTGCACAGCTTCTAGTAATGATGTCTTCACCAACTATGCCTGCCCAGCTGTTGGCACCACCAATGTTGCACCTTTCAGGTCTCCTTGTGCTTTCAGGTCCATTTCAAGTCGTGTCAGTCACACAGAAAACCAACCCCTCCCCCNTCCAATTGGCCCCTTCATTTTCCCCATTCTCAGTCTGCTCTCTGCTTCTGAGTCCCTTCATTCTCTGAGCCCAAAGAGCTCTGGTGATTTCATATTTTACTGCCAACCAACCCCCAGTCTCTGAGAGGGTCTTTATTTTCAAAGGATTCTTTGTGAAAGACTCTGGGTTGGAAATTGCTTTCTTTCAGCCTGTTAAATTTGTTATTTCATTTTCTGCATGTTTGGGTCATTTTGGTTGAAAATTTAGCTTTCAGCATTGTCCTTTGTTAGGTAATTTGTATTTTCCCTTGGCCATTCTGCAAACCTCCTTCTTTGTCTCTTTGCTTTAGCAATATTACCATACCAAATGTGCTTTGCCTTTTTGTTTTCTTTTAATTTGCTTGTGAATCATAGGTTTTCTTTAGTCTTTGACTCTGGTCTTTTGTCATTTTGAAAATTCTCAGTTATTACGTTCAAATCCTTCTGTGCCATAGCCTCTCTGTAGCACTTCAGTTCCTCACTCTATATCCTTCAAGGTGCCCTTGTTTCTACACTTTCCTGGCTTTTCTTCATGTCTTCCTGTGTTTCACATGAGAATATTTTACTCAGAAAACTCTTATAATAGTAAAAGGTGTGTGTGTGTGTGTGTGTGTGTGTGTGTGTGTGTGTTATGCATTCCCAACATAGCATCTATGCAGAGATCAGTTCTTGGGAGTCTATTTAAGTAGAGCCCAATGGTCTATGATGCCTTCCTGTCTATAATTTACCTATTTGACTCCATTGCTCTGTCATTGTATCACCTTGGAGCTGTCACTAACTACTGCTTTTTTCTCTAGTGTAATAATAAAATTAGCCATCAGTAATGAGCAGGAAACATACTTCTAGAATCAAAGTAAATGCTTTGGTTGTGTTTTCTGATAGAAAGAGCTGTTTCTCTCATCCTTTCATGTATTTCTAAAATATTTTATTTTAAATTACAGTCTTTTTATTTGTCCAAATATTATAGAACTAATATTTTATAAATATATGTGTATCTGTCCAGGTATGTACCTATAAGGCACACATATACATACATATACATTTGGTTTTTACCAATTTTGTATTGTTTTCTAGGCATGATGGTTAGTCTGATAAACTCCACACCATCGATCTATGTGTGGATGTGGATGTAGAGGGAAGTTTCTGTCCTGCCTGGTCCTGCAGCTGTTTAGTCCCAAAGAAGCACACAGAGGCTTCTATTAATTATAAACTGTTTAGCTCAGGCTTATTATTAACTTGTTCTTAAACCTTAAATTAACCCATAATTCTTATCTATGTTTTGTCACATGGCTTGGTACCTTTTCTCAGTGCAGCATTGTCATCTTGCTTCCTCTGAATCTGGGTGGTGACTCCATCTGTGTCTTTCCTCTTCCCAAAATTCTCCTAGTCTGGATGCCCCACCTCTACTTCCTGCCTATCAGCATTTTATTAAACCAATACAAGTGACAAATCTTTAGAGGGTACAAGAGCATTATCCTACAACATATATACCCAGGCAAGAGCATTCTGTCCATGTACCTACAAAATTCCTTCATCTAAAAGCTGGTACTAGCCTTGGGAATTATCTCTGAGGTTCAGTTATTAATATGAAGGAGCCCAGAATAAAAAGATGAAAAAGCATTAATTTTGGTAAAATTAATATAATCTAGAAGCTTTTTAAATTAAAAACTTAAATAATGAAAAGGTGTTTCAGTCTGCTTGATCATCAATTTATTTGATGCTTTAAAATTCTTTTTTGTGTTTCAAAAGTGTCTTCATCCCTCATGGGCAGAGACCTCAGTGCATCAGGATTACATAGGCTATGAGCAAAGCTGGTACACAGAAGTGAGTGTGTGAGGGTATTGCTGTGAGAGTTACACAGTCAGAGAAACTGCTAAGACGTAAGAAAGAGCACACAGGAGACTGGGGTGATACTGTCTTTTGCATATGAGCCTGCTTCAAAGAGGCCATGACTGAGCACCTCAGAAGGCAGTCCTAGGTACTGATGTCCACTTGGTCCTGATACCCAGTGCCATGAACATACCCTATAAAGCCAGACTGCAATCCCCACAAGCCCCTTGGTAGGCAGTTATGAAATGCTTCTAAAGTAACTGATCATCACATCTGCCTAATTGGAAACATTCCTGGCGATTTTCTATGGCTATCAACAGAGCAGCCAGGGAGCAGCAGTGAGTAGAGGCAGTAACAGGAGAGAAAAGGCTGAAATCTACAGATATTGAGGGTCCTGGGAGTCCCATGTACAGCTGTGTGCTCCACAGAGTAATCCACATTTTCATTTTAAAGAGCAATTTCTGGTGACTCATTCTAGGTACTGAGTTAGATTCTCTGGAGGTAGGTCCCAAGAATCTTCAATTTAGGAAGCCCACCAGGTGATTCTTATGCACATTAAACTTAAAAACAACTGACAGCGATTAAAAGACAACCACATTGACCACAAAGAACGCCTGTTGTTGGGGAGTGGGGCTGACTCACTCTTCCGCTCTTCAATCTTCAGTTGGGTTTTTGTAAACAATGTTGCTTTTGTTTATACTACAGCTTTTCGTTTTTGCTTGGTGTTCTGGGAATCCGTCTGCAGGAAAACCCTTGGATGTACTATAGATGTATTTTGGAAGAAAATACTTGGCTGTGTTTATCCAAGTGAAATTAAAAAAGGCTGAAGATTGAGATGCCAGGGAATGATACAAAATTAACATTAACATTTATATTTAGGGCCAAAACATGTGCTAGCGAACAAGAAACATTTTGGCAGTATTTTATAGCTGAAGGTAGCAGGAGTGATTCCAAGATCTTTGTGCAAATTGAAGTTTATAGATACTTGGTAGTCATCCCCATCATCCCCAACATCCTCATCCCCATCCCCATCATCCCTGCTATCCTCATCCCCATTCCCATCCCCATCATCCCCCATAGTCCTCATCCCCATCCCCATATCCCCACAGTCCTCATCCCCATTCCCATCACCATCATCCCCACAGTCCTCATCCCCATTCTCATCACCATCATCCCCATAGTCCCCATTCTCATCACCATCATCCCCATAGTCCCCATCCCATCCCCATAGTCCCCATCATCCCCATAGTCCTCATCCCCATTCCCATCATCCCCATAGTCCTCATCCCCATCCCCATCCCCATCATCCCCATAGTCCTCATCCCCATCCCCATCATCCCCATAGTCCTCATCCCCATTACCATCCCCATCATCCCCACAGTCCTCATCCCCATCCTCATCATCCCCACAGTCCTCATCCCCATTCCCATCCCCATAATCCCCATAGTCCTCATACCCATACCCATATACCCACTGTCCTCATCCCCATCCCCATCCCCATCATCCCCACAGTCCTCATCCCCATTCCCACCACCATCTTCCCCACATTCCTTCCGCATTCCCATCAACAGCATCACCATTGTCATTGTCATCAATATTTGTTCTGGGCACTCCTTTGCACTAGTTCCCTGGCCTGCTCCCTCTCGTTACATCTCAGCAGAGTCTACATGGCTTCAGGCTAGAACTCCTTTCTCATAATTCAATCTTTCTGGTTCTTATTCAATATTCCGGTTCCAGTAAACATTAAGACTTATCTGCTCAATTGATTGTGCTAGCCAATCGGAAGTTATTCATGATGACTTCCCCACACCCCATTGCCTCCATATCTTCCAGTAACCCTGTCTGGACTTGTGAGTTACATTTATTGACTCAACAAACCATAAAGCCACTCAGATGTACGGAAAAGGAACATTAGAAGGCCAGTAGTACCTCATGTGCATACAGACTTTAGCACCAAGTTCAAACACCTGACATTGTTTCAGATCACACAAAAGACAAGGAAATGTGTGCTTCTTTGTTGGCCAGGAAAACTGGTTTGAGATCATTTTAATCAATGACAGCAGGTGATTTAGACTGGCTATTGGCATACTCCTACTGGCAATCATAAATACTACTTAGCAGCCCACTTTTCAAGGATTCTTCCATCCACATCCTTATTGGACAGAGGTTCACTCTGTGGAAACCTTCCACTGCTGAGAGTAGGCACATAGCTAATGCTTCACCGGGCCTGCAGTCTTTCCTCCAAAGTTTGTCTTCCAAAGTTTGATTTGTAGACTACACGCCCTCTTGGCTTTTTCCTACCTTAGTTGTTTCTCTGCATTAGGTGTGTGAAAGCATATCTATTTCCTAACCTTACTATAGTGAACTTGGGGATGACTGATCCTATTCTGAGTGTCAGCTAGCTTGATAATGCTCTCTCTCCAGATACACAGATATGGAGAGAAATTATTGGAAGCAGGTCACACTGCAAGGCATATTTATAGATTCTTTTAGGGCAGAAAATAAATTGTCCCATGTGAAAATCTGAATCTCCATGTAATAGATCAGGGCTAATTATAATCATTCAAGTCATTAGAAAGCATGGCTTAAATGCATATCTTTTCTACTTTCTTCTGTGTGTCTATGCACAAATGCACCCAGGAAATAATAATACAATGAGAATTTTATGGACACATAAAACATAACACATAACATAATTTATGTGGAATTAAGCAAGGACAAATGACACGAAACATACAATATTAGAACTGTATTTCAACTGTGTACTTTACTGACCAACATGTAAAAAACTCACCTCTCAATAAGATCATCACCCACTCAGCTTATGTGTTGCTTTACCAAGTCCATCTAATATCTCACAACGTCGGGTTTGTCACTGCCCAGCAGGATTTGGCTACTCTGACGGATTGCCATTAGGCTGTTCCATTGCATGTACTGATTCTCATGGTTGCACATGCCTGTGGAGATGTATATTTGGGCTGATTTACCTGATATGCCATCACACAAACAGAGCCTCCATGTTCTTCAACTGCTCATATTATGTGGAGGTTGTTGTCTATAGAACAGCTTGCAAACCATATCAGAAATCTGAATATCAGGCCTGGAGCGGTGGCTCAGTGGTTAAGAGTGCTTGCTACTTTTGTCAAGAGCCTGAGTTCTGTTCTCAGCACCCATGTGGGGCATCTCACAACCATGCATTACTCCCTCTCCAAAGGACCAGAAGCCTTTTGCTGAACTCTATGAGTATCTGCACATGAGTGCAGGTACCCACTAACACACATATACACATAACTTTAAAGTAACTCTGTGTCAAGCTGTGCTACTGTGTGAACCGCGCCATTCAAAGCAAGGTAGTCAGGAATCGATCTCATGAAGCCCAGAAAGACCAAACCACCCCACCGTGATTTAGACCTGCCGGAGCTGTGCTGTGACCCCCCACCCATTCAAGCCCATGTAAAACAGTGGCTTCATAAGGACAGAAGAAAAATACCTTGGAAAAAATAAAATGGAAGCTATACTTGAAACAATAATAATAATGAAAATTAAAAATCTCATTATCAGAGAGCAGTGGAAGTAATATTAAAATTAGGACAAGGGAGGCTTCTGTTAATGGAGCAAGTCACCCTGCACAGTTCTTTGTCTACCATTTTCTTCTGTCACTCACCTTCCTAGCTCTAGGCACGCCTACCTTATTCGTCAGGAATAACTTCGAACTCAGAAAATTTCCATTCCTCTGCTCCTTCCTTGTCCTAATTTTATTATTACTTTCACTGGTCTTATTTCCCTTGACTTAGGAGTCCTAGACAATTGCAAATCTACCAGGCCCATCCACACGACTCCCCATATTAAACCATAATGAAATCTTTATTTGCTCAACCCGTCTGTCCTTTATTTCTATGGAGTGCGGAGGAGTTTTTGTATTCAGTCTCCATCCTCCAGCAGCTATGTTGCTCTGTTGAGCCTAAACAAGGGTTCTCAACCAGTGGGTTGTGACCCCTTTTGAGGTCAAACAACCCTTTCCTGGGGATTACCTAAGACCATCGGAAAAGACATAGTTGCATTACCATTCATAGCAGTAGCAAAATTGTGGTTATGAAGTAGCAACAAAAATAATTTTCTGCATTAAGGGTCACAGCGTGTGGAAGGCTGAGAAGCACTGCCCTAAACTGTGAGAGATCAGATTCTGTCTATGAAGTCACTACTTGCTCTGAATCCCGGCAGGTCGTCTCTTCACTGTTAATCAGAGGACACATAGTTGCACATCTTTTCTTGATTCTGAGACAAATGGGCTCTTGCGAGAGGGTGACTTTCAGAAGGATTTCAATTCGAGGTGGCTACAGACCAGCCTGGTGGTGAGAGGGCAAGGCGCTCCTTCTGCATCTCGGTCCTGGAATGCGATTCCCAAACTGAGGAAAGAGGAAGTTCGAGGTAGTCTGGCAGTGAGATGGCTGCTCAGGTGACTGGTGGCTCAGCTGTTGGCTTGGGCACGCTAACCTGAGCTAAGAGGAAGCTGGACTTCAAGCCTCTGTGTCTTCTTCGGACAATCCGGGTAGATGAGATCTGCTTATGTTTCCTGCAATGACACCGATGCATGCAAATGGGATGTCGTTTCAAAGAAATTAGGGATCTGTGGGCTGTGCCATCAAGACATCTGCCAAAATCATTACAGAAGACAGTCCAGGGCGGCGAGGGAAGTGAGACTGGAGTCTGAGATCCAAACAACAGCCTCATGGTCCCTGTGGGTGCATGGCCTCTATGTCTACTGCAGTCGTCTCATGGTTCATTCAGGTGCATGGCTGGTCTGTCTCCAGCAGCCTCATGCCCCGCGGCGCTGGTACATGGCCTCTATGTATACTGTACTCTCATGGCTCCTGGAGGCACATGGCCTCTGTGTCTACTGCAGCCTCATGGTCCCCGTGGGCGCATGGCTGCTCTATTATATGAGGAAAACAGCTACTTGGCGGTAGTGTTGGGATGATGGGCTAGAACAGAGTGTGGAGCCTCCTTGGACAAATGCAGGTCCATTCTACATGATGCACAAATGTTTAACTCTTGTTCCCATGCTGTAGGCAGTTAGTGTGCCAAGTCTGTAACTCAGTAGTGTTGGAAGTTCCCAGAGACCCGAGTGGAATGGTATAAAGTTCTAGTTAGAAACTGAAGTGAATGGAGACACACGAGGGATGTTAAAACAGCAACAACAATGTGGGGGCTGGGCATACAGAGGACTTGATTTTATAATGTGAGGTGGGATGAAAGGAATCGCAGTTGGCAAATCACATCTGAATGTCACTGGGGTTGTACTTAGTGAGACACCCAGAGGAGCTAAAGTCATCTGTGTTGGGTTTATAGCCTGAAATAAGCCCAGAGTTTCAAGCTAGTAAACAGAGCCAGAGGCTTCAAGGTTATTTACTCGGACATTTTTTTGTACCTTTGAAAGAAGCAACCATAAATTGGGTTTATTCAAAAGCAAATATTTCATATGCAAAATGATGACATTTCAAAACTAAAAGTGTGATGGTAAATACCAGACACACCAGGAAGTCTTTGTGCCCTTTACCTACAGTGGCATTACATAAGAATGATTGTCACATCTAGCTGTTTCCTGGCAGATAAGTCTGAAATAGTTTTATTTTCCCATTTTCCCCTTTAAAAATATGCAGTATAAACTTATGTTAGTCAAACTTCCTTCTCATTGCCACAAAAACCACAGTACCGTCTGAGACGTCCCAGATGGCAGTCACCAATGGCACATGGCTCCCAGTCCTGGAACTGCAAACTAGTGAGACCCAGGGATCCAGAATTTAACTAATGTATTTCCATTTATATTCAAAACATGATTCTCACTTAAATTGTTGAAGAACTCACATCAGAGCAACCAGGATATAGAACTCTACTTCTAGAGCTATTGGGATCAATATTATACAATTTAGGTAGAGATTAAGTATTTCAATAAAATTGTAGCTCTCAAATTAAGCTGCTCTATAAGTTTAAAATTCACATCAGATTTCAAAGCTTGAATGTGACCAAAAAAGAAAGAACAGTCAATTATTTCGTTAAAGCCATTTTGTACTACTGTTACTGTGGTGAGATGGTGGATTAATAAACTACATTATGAAAATGGATTTCATTTCTATTTTTTAATATGGATACCAGAAAATTAAAACTCCCATTTTCCCAAGATGATGTTCTTGTTGCCAAGGCTCAGACTCCCCAGAAAACAAGAAAGGATCAACCCAAAAGTGTATGTTTTCCTGTAAATCGCTTGAGTGAAAAATAACTTGATTAGTACAACTCAGAAGCCAAATACAGACATACGATGATCCGCGCTAGGATGTAATTCTTCACTTTAGGGGGTGGGGGTGGGGTGCACAGTTTTACCAAGTCAGCCTGTGTCCTATGAGGCAATCTGAAAGTTAATGTATTTTTCCTCTGTTACTGTGTCAAGAAAGACCTTGTTTATGAATATCTAAAGAGTCAAGGGGCAGATGCTGCCTAGTAGCCTACTCACAGGCTCATACTCTCCAGAGGCCTAGGGATGGCTCCACCCACAGTGAGCTGGGTCCTCCCACATCAGTCATTAATCAAGACAATCTGTCAGAGACAATGCCACAGGTCAATCTTATCTAATCAATTCTCACGTGACTCTAGGTTGTATCAAATTGCCAATAAAAACTCACTAGCACAAAGGTTTAATAAACAGTTATTTGGGTTTTTTTGAAAATTGTGAAGGGTTATACATCCTAATATTGGCATCAAAACAGATATGTGATTCAATGGGATCAAATCAAAGGCCCTGACATTAATTCACACACCTATCAACACCTGATTTTTGACAAAGAAGCCAAAATTATGCAGTGGAAAAAAGAAAGCATCTTCAACAAATGGTGCTGATATAACTGGATGGAAGCATGTAGAAGAATCAAATAGATCCATTTCTATTGCCATGCACAAAACTCAAGTCCAAGTGGATCAAAACCTCAGCATAATCCAGTTACACTGAACCTGATAGAAGAGAAAGTGGGGGATAGCTTTGAATGCATTGGCACAGGAGACTGTTTCCTGAATATAGCACCAATAGCACTGGCACTGAGAGTGACAATTAATAAATGGGACCTCCAGAAACTGAAAAGCTTCTGTAAGGCAAAGGACACTGTCAATAAGACAAAACAGCAGCCTACAGAAAGGAAAAATATTGAGTGTAAACTTACATAGCCGCTTTGGAAATCAACATGGTAGTTTCTCAGAAAATTACGAATCAATCTACTTTAAGACCCAGTTATACCAATCTTGGTCGTATACCCAAAGGATGCTCAATCGTACCACAAGGACACGTGTTCAGCTATATTCACAGCAACATTGTAATACTCAGAACTTGAAAACAACCTAGATGCCCCTCAACCAAAGAATGGATAAGGAAAACGTTGTATAAATGCAAAAATCAATGACCTCATGAAAATTGAAGGCATTAAGTGGATAGAGCTAGAAAAAAATCATTCTGGGTGTGGTAACCCAGACCCAGAAAGACAAACATGGTATGTACTCATAAGTAGGTACTAGGAGTAAAGTATAGGATAACCAACCTACTATCCACAGCCCCAGAGCAGTTAAACAACAAGGAGGGCCCAAAGAAGGATGCACGGATTTCCCTGGATAGGGGAAAAAGAAGAGGTCTCCTGGGTAAACTAGGGGTGGGGGTGGGTGACAACGGAGGATGGGGACTTGAGGCACCAGAGGTAGGTTGGGAGTGGGACAGAGGGGGAGAGACGTCTTGATGGAAGGGGCATTTCCAGGTTAGGGAAAACCTGGTGCCAGAAAAACTCCCAGGAATCCACAAGAATGACCCCAGCTAAGACTCCTAACAGTAGTGGAGAGGGTGCCTGAAATGACCATCTACTATAATCAGATTGGTGACTATTCTAATTGTCATCAGAGAACCTTCATCTAATAACTGATGGAAGCAGATGCAGTGATCCACAGCCAAGCACTGGGCTGAAGTCAGGGAGTGCAGTTGATGAGAGGGAGTAGGGATTGTATGAGCGGGGGTACATGAGGTGGGTGTGTGGAGGTTAAGGTTATGATGGGTGAACCCACAGAGACAGCTAACCTTCACTTGTGGGAGTTCATGGACTCTGGGCCAACAGTTAGGGAGCCTTCTTAGGACTGACCTAGGCCCTTCGCGTGTTGTGACAGTTGTGTAGCTTGATCTGTTTGTAAGGCTCCTAGCATTGAGAGGAGGACCTGTCTCTGGTGCTTAGCTGGCATTTGGGAACCTGTTTCCCATGCTGGATTACCTCACCCAGCCTTGACATAAGGGGAAGAGCTTTGTCCTACCTCAACTTGATGTGCCATGCTTTTCTCAAGCCCATGGGAAGCCTGTCCATTTCTGAATGGAGTTGGAGGAAGTTATGATGGGAAAAGGGTAGATGGGAGGCAGTGGGGGAGGGAATGGAAGGAGAAGAGGGAGAGGAAACTGTAGTCAACATGGAAAATAAATGAAAAAAAAACAAGATTATGCATCCTCTGTTGCTGAACAGGAGTCCTGCATTGTAGACAGTCTGTTTCTCACATGTTGACCCAGTCAGAGCACCAAACACACAGAACAGCACATGTTCTGATGTGTAGAATTTAAATTCCATTTGGAATTTATTTTACTTGATATGTTAGCATTATTTTGGAGCTAATTCAAATGTCAAAATCATCTTCAAGAAATACTCCATCCCATCAGACGCTGAATTTTCTGCTGTATTCACCAAGAACTGCTGACTGAATGGCTAGCAGTCTCCTAGCCATTGATCAAATGGTCACCTCCAGGCTTTCAGGACTGATGATGCGTGCCCGGCAGAGTTCAGCTACTGGGAATTAATCATTTTTTTCTCATTTTAAGTTTGCTTTTTGTTATATAGTCAAACACTGCACAGTGAATGCTTTTTGTTTGCTTGCTTGTTTTGGACAGAGTCATTTCGCAGCTCAGGCCGGCCTGAACTTGCTCTCTAGGTTAGCCTAGTCTCAACTCACAGCAGTTCTGCTTTGTAACTCTC
Organism: Ellobius talpinus; assembly: GCA_001685095.1. Classification (NCBI taxonomy): domain Eukaryota; kingdom Metazoa; phylum Chordata; class Mammalia; order Rodentia; family Cricetidae; genus Ellobius; species Ellobius talpinus. The sequence continues at coordinate 433 of LOJH01013920.1, read as the reverse complement.
AGCCTCCTCTGCAGTCTGACTGTACAGTGAGACTCCATGCCTAGGTGGGAGAGTGAACTTCTACATGTCAATTATAAAGGTTTCATACCAAGTATCAAAGCTTTTCTAGTCTTATTCCATCAGTGTCTCTAAAAGTACTCTTTTTAGTACATCAATTTTTCGCCTAGAAATAGTCTGATAAATTTTTATTGAGTCAAGCACTATACCATTACGCACCTAATAATTATTACTTAATTCATATTACATATAAAACCATCATTTAAAAATATTGGCTGTTTGAATCAGGATGTAATAAATTGTCTTCCTTCTTTCTTTCCTCCCTCCCTTCCTCTCTCCCTCCCTCCCTCCATTCTTCCCTCCTTCCTACCTTTTCCCTCCCTCCCTCCTTACTTCTCTGTGTGTGTCTCTCTCTCCCTCTCCCCCTCCCTCCCTC
>LOJH01013919.1:335-24489 GCA_001685095.1 Ellobius talpinus | reverse complement strand
TTCACACTAATTATTCCATTCTCTCATTACAATGAAAATAGGCATCTAAACTAACGAGGAGGAAATATAAAGGCAAACCAAACAGAATAGGCAGAAAAGAGAGCCTATATAAAATCACCAGAAACAAATACAGGCTCTGAGACACATACATTCACAGACATAGAAAACTCATAAAAACTAAAATCAGAGCCACAAGATATAAGTAAAATGTCTGTAGGGTAAGAAAAAATACCCAGACAAAGCATTATGTGTCACAAGATCTTCCAAAAATGCCATTGAGTTCATTTTGTGTTGGCCACCCTGAGCATGGAGCCTGCTCTTAGGGGTGGTCTATATATCCAGTGAGATTCCATTGGAGAAAAAGAGTTTTTCCTCTGAGAGAGTCTATCGATTAGAGATAGCTTCTGAGTTAGGGATGGGGGTTTGTGTCCACTTCCCCTCTCAGCGCTGGGACCCCATCTGGCTTAGACCTGTGCAGGTCCCATGCATGCTGCCACCATCTCTATGAGTTCACATCTGCACCGGTCCTGCTGGGCCTTGTTTCCTTGGTGTCCTCCACTCTCATTGGTCCTTACAATCTTTGCACCTCCTCTTCCATAGGGTTCCCTGATCCCTGAAGGGAGTGATTTGATGGAGACATCTCAGTTAGAACTGAGTGTTCCAACATTAGAGGGACTACTTTTTAAAACAGCATGTTCAGGCAAATGGGACATTATTGGTCTAACTAGTTTCAATGTGACAATCAGAGGCATCTGCCACCATATTTGTCACATTGATGAGTAGGGGTACAAAGCCAAAAGGTGGCTTGAAACTATGGTGCTGTGCACTCACTGTCCTTGCTCAGTTTGCTCCATCACTCAGATAAACATTAGCTTTCCTAACCAGAAATGACTGCACATGCGTGTGCATCACTATTGTTCATTTGTCTGTTCATATTCATAATTTAATTATCAGCCAAAAAAGTAAAATTCTTAAAGGTTGTCTCTATTTGTTTTTGTGGTATTGAAGATAGAACCCAGGTAAGGGCACCATACCACTGAACTAGCAACTGCACTTGCCCCTATGTTACCCTTAACTTATTTCAGTGTTGTTAATTTGTGACTATAGATTGTCTTCCTTCATGACATTTTCGTAATTGAATCATGCCTTACTGTTGATACTGATATTTGTTTATTGACCCTTTTTCTAATGTTAATATATAAAATTACAAAAATAGTATAACAGTACATGAATACACCCATGAATCTTTTCACCAACTCACTACAGGAGTATTAACAACAGAGGTAGTAACTCAAGTTTCCTTTGATTTTAACATCTGGTATTCACCATATATAAAATGGTGGTAACAAGGCATTTTTTATTGGTTCAGGTCAAACCTTGTACAAACTTTTATATGATCCCATATTTATGGTTAATGACAACAGCCTTTTACTGGCCATTGTAGGCACATCAGATCTCTACATGGAACATCCTCTAGGAAAACATTTAAGAGATGACATAATCATTACTCACGATTGTAGCTGTGACCCTAACAACACAGGCAACTTTGGAGGTGAGGACCAGGCAGGATCCACCCATTGTTCTGGAGTTGGCCTTTCTGAGGACAGACAAGAAAGGACTGAGAAGTTGTTCTGCTCAATCAATTTATCATCCAGTTATCCAGTCATGCATACTTTCTCTTCAGAAATGGAATAGCACTCAAAATAAGAACAGTGGCTTGTGCTTCTACAATCCATGTCATCAGAGAGAAGGAATATATAGAAGCTACTAATGAAATACTAATACTTCCAATATATAGTAGTAATGACTACATCCTCATTCAATAATTTTAATAAGTGTGATGACCCATTACTTATAATTTTATCTTATGAATCTACTGATTTTTGATGGATCTATTTGCAATATAACTAAAACTTACTAACACTACCAGCAAGGACATATGTGTCCCCTGTTCTCACATCTGTGGAGAGGACTACTTCTAAGAGTCAGTGTGGACCTCAGCCTTCCAGAACCGTAGTCATGATGTGTGACTCACAGCCTACCAGCGGTCATCACTGACCCAAAATAGGACCTTTCCATTTCATTTAATTTCTATTGTTTATTAATTAATCTGTTATTTTTATCAATGACTTTTATGTGACTCTGAAGCACAAAGTGTTAAGTTTTGATTAATTGGCATAATGTCTGACAGCCATAGTTATTTCTCAGTCAGCCATAGTTGGCCTTAGCAGATGTTGGATGATGCTTTTACCAATAGTGTAAAAAACCCTCCAAACTGAGTCCAGGGATTTTACGGTACTCACATTGGTCTCTATCTTCCTGACATGTAGGGTAACTGTGGACTCGGTGACCAGAATGTGAACATCAGTCAGAAAGCATCTATGCTGACAGCGCAAAGAAGAAAAATTGCCAAAAATTTATATTCTAGCCTTTATTCTTTCATTTTGCCTTCCATTTTTAAGTCACTTGGGTACTACCTAAACTGTCAGTTTGGTTTACTTGATAAAACAATAATGAATACTCAAGCCCCAAACAAAACAAGGATTCATTATTGTAACTAAATGTATTACTCTTATCTAGTACATCACTATGTTATTCATTTCTAAACAAGCATGGTTTCCATGCTTGCTACTGTTTCTCAACTAGCATGATTCTCGTGCTGAACAATGTTGAGCTGCTTAATTTTTATTTACATATTTGCACAAGGATTCTATAATTAACCCAATTTTAAAAACAAAATGAAAATTCAAAGGATGAATGACATACTTGACCATCCCTAGCAAGTGCCTTTAGAATCAGAACATACACACTAGATGCCTGAAGGTGTGGAACTCAGACTTCCAGACCTGTTGTCATGATCCACGGCTCATACCCAACAAGATGTCATCACTGATCCAACCTTGGCCTCTAGTTTCTCTGTTCTCTTGTTTATTAGCTGGTTATTCATTCACTAGTGAAAATTATATAATTATGAATCATGAAAACCAGCTATATGGGCTACTTTGTGACTATATCAATCTTAATTTCAAAGTATTGGTTAGTCAACCAAGTATTTCATGGCACACCATATTTCTCACTGGGCCATGGGTCCTTGGATTCCTTTATGAAAACAGGGCAAAGAATTAAAATGAAGACAAAAACTTTGACTCACATTGGTCCCTATGATGCATGAACCCGGTGACCAGTGATGAAGGCGTCTATTCTGAGAGTATAAAATAAACAAAATATGAATGGAATCCTATTATGTCCATATTCATTTGCATTTTATCTTTCAATAATTAGTCATTCAAGAAAGACCAACTCAGAAAAAACTAAATGATATATTTAGAGATTTTTTAATCTCATAATGCTTTGTCTGTGAATTTTAATTTGAACCTCACTGTTGTTTTATTTATATATTATCATTTCCAATTCGGTGATTTTATGGGTTTTCTATGTGCATGTTTGTCCCTGCATGTGAATGTCCTTCATAAGCTTTTCTTTCTTTGTTTTTTTTTTTATAATGTTTGTTTGTTGTGTTCTATTCTGGTTTGTCTACTTTTTGCTGTTGTTGCTGTTTGCTTGTTTGTTCTTTAAAGAGATGGAGAGAAAGAAGAGGTAGTGTTAGGTGGGTGTGGAGGTAGAGAGGATCAGTGAGGAGATAAGGGGGGGGAATCGTGATCAGAATATATGGTATGAAAAAACCTAATCTCAATTAAAAAAGAAAGTATCAAAGGCCAAAAATAAAAACAAACAAAAGGTAGCTGGTGTGTGACGAGACTTTCCATCGGCCCCATGGAGGGGAAAAGTTTCCCTGTGTTATCATTCTCAGCCATGATTGGAATGCCTCAGAGCCATTTATCTTGGAATTAACTACCATTATTTTACATATTATTATTATTTCTTGCTGTAACAAACACAAACTGGCCTTGAAATCACAGTCCTCTGGTCTTAGCCTTTGGGACCACAGGGATAACACTAAATCATTCTCACTCTTATTATTGGTTTCTTTATCTCATTTTATTAGTCATTTTAGAACAAACAGAATATAGTTACATTTATTTTGGGAAAAATAAATAGCATTGAACATAGCCATGACTCTAAAAGAATAAGGTCATTATTTACCATTTTAGCCAGAGATATAAAACTTTGGTCTTTTTATGGATTAATAGAATTACAGTGTTTTTGAATTCATAAGCAGCATCATTCTTATATGTGGGAAATACTTCTCAATCTAACTTTAATTATGAATAATCTTGTCATAACTTACTCATTGATCCAATTACAAAAAAAGAAAAGTCATGAACATGAAAAATAGTATTGTGGATGAAAGAATGAGTTGAAAAATAGGACCTTTGAGCATGACCGACTTTACCCATAGATTAAAAGGTGAGTACAGACATATCACAAGGTGGATCTCAGACTTCCAGACATGTGGTCATGATCCCATAGAGGTTTAAAGTATAATCAATGATCTTGTCCTTAGATTTATTTGTGATTCAAAATTATCTCAATAGTACTAATGATCGATTGTTCAATAAATATAATTAGTAAAGAGGAGGGTTGATGTTAGATCAATGATGGCTGCTCTACCCAGCTAACAAGTAATGATAGCAAAATAAAGAACAGCCTTTAAAAACAACTCAGACCAAAACAAGAACACTCACCATGCTCCTACCATGTCTGTTCTACAAAGACAAGACAAAAGTTCATGACCAAGGAAAAATATGGAAATTTCCTATTGTTATCCATATATAAAAATACAGAAATATAAAAACATTGATGTTCTGCTTACTCATTCATAGATATTGCTTGTATATACAACCCCCTTTCTTCTCATCCATTTAAGTATGTGTCACATTATGATGTGTTGTTTTAAAAAATACACACTGGATATGGCTTTGGACTTGCCAAAATGATTATCTGTAATTTTACTTGATGTGGTATCCTAATTCATCCTATCTGAATGAAATTTTTGGCTTGTTGCTTATTATCAATACTCTTGTAAATAACTGGACCTTAATTTAAATATGCCTTGCTGATTAATTTTATTTATATTTATATCCAATTATTAAGGCACATCATCCCTTACACCTGATACTAGGATAACAGGTATAAACTATATACTTCGCAATCTGGATCTCAGATATCCAAAGCTGTAGTGATGATCCACAACTCATATGACACCAATGGTCATCAGTCTGGCCCTTCTCTATTAATTTTAATTTTTATTTTTATTTTTTGTTTATTGAGTGATAGGTAAATAGTACTACTGAGAACCTAAATAATACATCAGACATTTACAAAATATTTTGCTCTATTGAATATTTCTTTTGATACATAGGCTTACTTTGATTTTAAAAAAAGTATTGTTTCACTCACATGGCATGTTAACCATTTGGCCATCTTCTCAGATGGCAAGCAATGATTCATTAAAAGTAACTAGTATTAAAAGTAACCCAAATGAAAACGTGAACACTGGCCATATTCACACAGCATCTATCATATGAACAGAGAGCAGATCATGAGCCTCATAACCAAGGAAGAATGTGGAAATCAGCTTGAGGCTATTCATCTCTGAGAGTACAAAGCAAAAGAGATCATAAAAAGATTGAGATTCTGTTTACTTATCCATGTCCCTTTCTTCTTATCATCTAAATGTGCATTACAAAACTATACATTCTTTCTTGATAAAAACAAAGGGTTATGGGTATGACTCTACTAAGAAAATTGCATATAATTTAATTTAATCTGGCATCCTCACTCATGTCTGAAGGAACAACTGTGTTTTGGTATATATTTTTAGCACCCTATCTATAGAAGTAGGAGTGTAAGATGCCTTCTAATTTATACTTATCAGTATTTTATCTAATTTTAAAAGTAGACAATTCCTAAGATTGTCACAAAGATCATGGGTAGGTGTTAGCTCTTTTATGATGTGGACCTCAGGCTCCCAGACCTTTAGTCATGATCCACGACTCATATGGCACCAGCGGTCATCACAGATCCAACACCAGACCTCTCTTCTTGATTAATTTATGTTTGTTTATTGAGCAATTGATCAGGACTACAATTAATATAATATGAATCATGAATATGTAAAGGACAAGATCATGATACATACATTTGAGCTCTATAGGCTCTTGACTATTTCTTTTGTTACATATTGTAAACTGGAAAACTTTTAAAAATATATTTTGTGGGGCTGGAGAAATGGCTCAGCGGTTAAGAGCACTGACTGCTCTTCCAGAGGAGCCCGGTTCAATTCCCAGCACCCTCATGGCAGCTCACAACTGTCTGAATATCCAGATCCAGGGGCTTTGACACCTTCATACGAATGCACATAAAATAAAGATAAATAAATCATAAAAAATTTAAAAAAATATATTTTGTGCTACACTTTGTCAATAGCTGTTCATTGCAGATGATAAATTGTCTTTATCAATACAGAGAACAGCCTTTCGAGGAAATCCAAATCAACACAAGAACACAGACCATACTCACACTGTGACAATATTGCAAATTAAAAGAGTTGATCACAAAACTCATGACTGAGGGAGAATGTAAAATCACCTTAATGATATCCATTCTGAAAAAAGCAAGGGATATCATAAAAAGATTGATAGTCCATCTACCTACCTAGGTAGCCTCCCTACTTTCAGTACTGATCTCTTCTTCCTACATATTGATGTATGTGTGACATTATGATGTGTTCTCCATGAGAAAACAAAGAACTGACTCTTACACTACCAAAGGCATTTCCTGTAGTTTTAATTCATAAGGTATCCTCAGTCATCTGCTCTGGATGAACTACTGTGTTTGGAATGCATTAGCACTCTTAATGTTGAGTTAGGCCTTACTTAGAAAATTCATTAAAAATTTATTTTATTTATTTAACTATAAAAGTAGACTATTTCTCATGCCTTCTGCTAGATTTTTTTGTTATGTAGACCTCAGGCATCTAAACCTATAGTCATGATTCACATATCATATACTACCATTGGCCACCATTATTAATTTAGGCACATTTATTGAGCAATTGATTGCTAGTACTATCAAGACAATTATGTTCACAAAAATTTAAGGACAAGATCCTTGTAAATACTTAAGAGTTCCTCAAGATCTTTGCTAAGTTGAGTAGCCATTTCATTACAGTTTAATTTAGCAAAAATCTTGTTAAATATTGTGTTTCACACATGCCATATTCACCCTTTGGTCTTACTTGTTCTTCCCAGATAATAAGTAGTCCTTTATCAATAAAGGGAATAGCCTTTCAAAGTAACCCAAAACAATATAAGAACACTGACAATATCCAGACTGTGTCTTGTCTATATTACAAACTCAACATGCTCATCACAAAGCTCAGGCCCAATGCAGAATTGCCTTGGGGTATCCATTCTACAACTACAAATCAGAACATGGTGTAAAGAAGAACACTGTGTTTACTGCATTTTATTAGGCAATTCATGCAACCTATCTGCTTATCTTCCCCTTATCATCTCAACCCTCATCCATGTGTGCTCTATACCACCATTTGTTATTCTTTGAGGAAACAGGCAAGCAAGGCACAGACACTACCAAGAACACTGGCTATCAGTTTATATGGCACTGGTTAAACATACTGACAGAATAAATGACTTTGTTTTTGTATATATAATTAGAACTCTTATTGTGGAGCTATGACTTAATTGGTTAAAGCCTTATGCACGTATTTTTCATCCAATCAAATGTAGGAAATCATTCATAACTGCAGCTATGATCATGGGTATAAGGTAGCTATTTTATGATGTGGACCTCAGACTCTCAGACCTGTAGTCATGATCCACGACTCATACGGCACAAGTGGTCATCACAGATCCAGCATCAGCCCTTCTTGATTAATTTATGCATGTTTATTGAGCAATTTATTGTTAAGATATTATGGATTTACTTGAAAGTTCCTCAGACTCTTTAGACATGCTGAGGATCTAGGTTCATTGTACATTCTTAATTTAATCATATTTTAAACATTGTGCATGACGCACATGCCAAATTTTCTCTGTTGTACCTGGATGCTCTTCCAGGATCTTAGAGTATTTTATCAATAAAAGAACAGCCATTAAAAGCAACACAAAGATAAGAACTGATTGTACTCACACTGTGTCTATATTATGAACCCAAAGAGCTGACCATGAAGATCATAATGAAAGGAGAAGGTGTAAATCATCTTTGGGTGGAAATCCATCCTGAGAGTACAAATCAGAAGAGAATATAAAAAGATTGACATTCTGTTCACTCATCCATGTACTATGCTACTTGCCTTACCCATCTCTTATCACTCATGTAATTACGTGTGACATTGAGATGAGTTCTTCACGGGGGGAAATTAGACATGGCTAGAACCCTACCAAGAACATAGAAACTAGACATGGCTAGAACCCTACCAAGAACATAGAAATTAGACATGGATAGAACCCTACCAAGAACATAGAAATTAGACATGGCTCGAAACCTACCAAGAACATAGGCTAAAATTTTAATTCATGTGGTATCCTCAGACATGCTGTATGAATAAACTATTATATTCAGTATTCCTTATTAGTACTCTTCCTATGGAATTCTGTCTAATTGAAAGACACCAATAGTGCCACAGTGGTTGGGGAAAGCCCATGAGGCCTCAACCCAAATTGGAAGCAATAGTCTTCACGGAAGAGCAAACCAATTGGTTAACCAATACCAAAGGGTCAGCCCTGAAAACATATATATGAGTAATGTCATATAAACTGAGCAGATTATATTTAGGAATATGTGTGTGTGTTTGTGTGTGTGTGTGCACGTGCGCGCATGGATATAACAGCATAAATTTGAGTCAGACTAATGAGGGGTATATGAGAATGAGAGAGAAAAAGAGAGAAGAAAAAATGATATAATTAAAATTTTTTAAATGTAATAAAATATTTAGTATAAACAGTTAATTTTGCTCATATTTTTATTAAGTGTAAGAGTAGGTTATCATATACTTCTGCTACCATAGTCACGGGTATAAGCTAGATAATTTATGATGTGGACCTCAGACACAGACTTGTAGTCACAGTCCGACTCAGAAGCTACCCACGGTCATCATTGATCCAACATCATCCCTCCTCTTGTCTATTAATTTCTGGATGTTTGTGTAATGATGGCTCATTATAACTTTTGAAATGATCAGTAACAACAAATATCCAAGGCGAGATCCCTGACTATACTTCAGGACTAGTCAGCATATCTGGCACATCGGTGATCTCTTTGGTTGCACAAACTTAGTTGGGCAAAAAAATTTTAAATATCGCCTTTGACCCATACGCCATACTGACAATTGCCATGGTTGCACTTGATGACAAGAAGCACATATTTCAACAGTACAATAAATAGCTGGTAAAGTATTGGAACAAAGGCATGAATATTGACTATACTCACACTGAACTATGCTAAGAACACAAACAGCAGATCAAGAAGCTGGTGACCAAGGAAGACTGTCTAAAATCAGCTTCGGGGTATCTGTTCTGAGAGCACAAGACAGAAGAGAACACAAAAAATTGATGTTCTGACTATATACCAATGCAATCTATCCACTTACACTACCCCTCTCTTTTTATCCCTATAGAAGTGTCAATCCACTATCATGTATTCTTCTTAAGAAAAAAGAAATGGCCAAGAGTCTGAAGCAAAACAAAAAACAAAAAAACAAAAAACAAAAGAAAGACATTGCCTACAATTTTAATTCATTGGGTATCCTCAGTCATCATATCCAAATGAAATACTGAGTTAAATATATGCTTTTAGTGCTCCAGCTGTGCAATTATATCTTGATGGAAACTAACTTATCAATTAAGTTTTATATTTTTATGTAATTATAAATATAGAATCTCCCTAACAACTGTCAGTAGGATTATGGATATAAACTAGGTCTTTTATGATGTGGACCTCAGACTCCCAGACCTATAGTTATGATCCATGACTCATACGGCACCAGTGGTCATGACAGATCCAACCCTGGCCCTCTTCTTCTCGATTAATTTATGCATTGTATAGAGAAATTGATTGTTAGTACTATTGAAATAATTACAAATCAGCCAGGGCTACATAGAGAAATCAAGTCCCAATAAAGGAAAAAAAAAGAAAATTACTTTTTTTTTGCGTGTGGAGAGGGGGGTGTATTTCAAGAAAAGATTCCTCTGTGTATCCCCAGCTGTCCAGAGATCCACCTGTCTCTACCTCCTGAATAATGTTATTAAAGACATGAGCCACCATGCTTGACCTATATTTATTTTTATTGATATTTTGTCTAATTGAAAAAGTAGGTTATTATTAATATCACTAAGATCATGGGTATATATTAGGTATTTTGTGAGGTGGACCTCAGACTCCCCAGACCTGCAGTCATGGTACACAACTCATATGCCACCTGGTCATCATTGATCCTACATTAGTGCTCCTGTTTTGTGTTAATTGATGTATGCTTGTTGAACAATCAATCACTGGTATTACAAAGATGTCTGTGTATCACAAAAATCTAAAGACAAGATCCTTAAGTATACTTCAAAGCTCCTTGGGATCTTTTGACATGATGATGTCTCTTTCATTACACTTTTTAATTTGATAACATTTTTTAAACATTGGGTTTCATGCACAAGCTAGATTAACATGTTGGCCACAATGGCTCTTCCAGGATGATAAGGAGACCTTTATCAATACATGAATAGACATTAAAAGCAATACAAACCAGCATGAGAAGACTGAATGTACTCACACTGTGTCTATATTATGAACCCAAAGAGCTGACCATGAAGATCACAACCAAAGGAGAAGGTGTAAATCATCTTTGGGGAGAAATCCATCCTGAGAGTACAAAGCAGAAGAAAATATGAAAAGATTGACATGCTGTTCACTCATCCATGAACTGTTTACTTGCTGTACCTGTCTCTTATCACTCATAATTATGTACGGCCTTATGATGCATTCTTTATGGGAAAACAAACATTACACAAGGCTTTGAGCCTACTGCCAACATTGCCTATGATTTTACTTCATGTGGCTTCCTCAATCATGCTGACTGAATGAAGTACTGTATTTTGCATATATTTTATACACTTCCTATGGGGTTATGTTTTAATTGGAAAGCGCCTTGACAATTTACTTTAATTTACATTTTACCCATTTATTAAAGTAGACTATCACTCATATCTTCTGCCAGGGACAAGGGGGTAAGGTAGATATTTTATGATGTGGACCTCAGACTCCCAGACCTGTAGTCATGATCCATGACTCATACGGCACCACGGTTCATCATCGATCCAACATCAACCCTCCTCTTCTATATTTATGCATTTTTATTGAGCAATTGATCACTAGTACTATTGAAAGAATTATGAATCACAAAACCTAATGATATAATTCTTGAGTATTCTTAAGAGCTCCTCAGGATACTGCAGTGTTGATTATCTATTTTGTTATAGATTCTTAATTTGACAAAATATTACTAAACACTGTGTTCATGCACATTGAATATTAAGCATTTGGCAATTGCTGCTCATCTCAAATGATATTCAGTCTTTATCAATACAGGAACAGCATTTCACAACACCCCAAATCAACACAAGGTTTTATGCTGTGCATATACTATGAACCCAAAGTGCTGATCACAGAGCACAGGAAGAGTGGAAAAGGTACAAATCACATTCTGGGTATCCATCCTGAGAGCACAAAGTAAATGAGATTGTAAAGACTGACATTATGGTTACTCATCTATGAATTCTGCCTGTTTATCTTGCTTCTTTCTGTTAGCCCTCATCTAAGTAAGAACTAATTTTTATTCTTGAGGAAAATGGCCATGGTTCTCATATACAAAGAGCATGGACTTTAATTATAGCTTATATGGTATCCTCAGTAGTGCTATCAGAACAAACTAGTTTAGTAAATGTAAGTATTACTCTTGCTTTAATTAGTAAAGGCTTTACCAATTAATTTTCATCCGTATTTTTAACTGATTATAGAAGGAGACTACATATCTGCTGTCAGGATTGTTATAAGCTAGACATTTTATGCTACAGACTTCAGACTTCCACCAATGGTGGCAATCACAGATCAAAAATAAATCATCTCAATTTCTAAATGTTTATTGAAAAAATATATTACTAGTACTAAGAGATAATCATGATTCACAAAAACCAACAGACAAAATCCTTAAAGATAATTCAAACTTCTATGAGATTGTTTGTACTGTTTGGTATTTCTTTAATTATACATTCTTAATTTGGCAAAATATTATTAAACATTGTATTTCATACAGATGCTATTGTTACTAGTTGGACAAGGTTGATCTTCCAGATTATCAACCAGAGCTTTATCAATAAAATAAAGTCTTTAGAAGTAACCCAGAAAGTAGAAAAGACAAGATCTCCTGAGTAAATTGGGAGCATGGGGACCATGGGAGAGGGTAGAAGGGGAGAGGAGATCGAACATTAGCCTTCCTTTTTCCTATTAATTTGTGAATATTTGTCATGAAACTTATCAATACTATTGGGATAGTTATGAATCACAACTATATAAGAAAATTATCTCTTAATATGCTTCAAAGATCCTTTAGGATTCTGTCAAATAATAACAAAATTTTATATTTCACATGCTTTATTAAACCTTTGACCATTGCTGTTCTCCCTGTGTGAAACATTGTTCTTTATCAATACAGGAACAGTCACTAAAAACAACATGATTGAACACAAGAACACTGACTATACTTAAACTATATCCATATTATGAGCCTAAAGACCTGATCATGAAGTTCAAGAACAATGAAGTATGGAGACAGTAGCTTGGGGAAATTCATTCTGAGAGCGTAAAGCCGAAGAGATCTTAAAAATATTGACATTCTGTTTACTTCACCAAGCATTCCGTCTGCATTCAGTATGTCTCCTCTTACGACTTATCTAAGAATGAAATACTATATTATGTGTTCCTTTTGAGAAAACACCTAAACTATGACTCTACCTAGAATATTGACTATAATTTCAGTTCGTGTGGCATCCTGTCATCAAGTCTAATTGAACAATGTTTGATATGCATTACTAATACTCCTCTTGAAGAATTAAGTCTTGATCAGAAAATTCATTACCAATGTAGTTTTATTTATAGTTTATCTAACTGTTAAAGTAGACTAGTCTTAACATCTGTTAGTAAGATCATCGGTATATACGAGGTGTTTGATGATGTGACCCTCAGACTCTCAGACCTGTCGTCACAATCCAAAACTCACACAGACTCACTCATATGCAAGAAGAGGTCCTCATGGATCCAACATCAGCCCTTCACTTCTTTTTTAATTCTTATGTGTTGACTGAGGAATTAATCACAAATAGTATTGAAATTATTATGAATTAAAAACATAAGGACAAGATCTTTAAATATATTTGAGAGCTCATCATCTTTTGCCATGATGAGTCTCTTTTGTTGCCATGGTGAGTCTGTTACTTATTCTTAATTTACCAAACTTTTTGTGTGTCAAGCACCTGCCATATTAACCTTTGAGTGACACCTGCTCTTCTCAGATGATAATAATCCTTTATCAATACAGTGAACTGTTTTGCAAAGCACACAAAACTAAGAGAAGAACATTGACTGTACTCACACTATGTCTATATTGCTCATGACCAAAGATCAGCCTGGTGGCTCCATTCTAGGAGTACAAAGCAGAAGAAAACAAAACATGGTTGGCATTCAGTTCACTCATCCATGCATTCTGTCTGCTGGTCTTTCCTCTTTCTTTCTAACTCTCATCGGAGTGTACATTACACTATGTCTTGTTCTTATTGACAAAACAAATGGCAATGGTTCTGACCCTACCAAGAACATTGCCTTTACTTAAGGCATCTCAAAGGCTCTGTCAGAAAAACTGGGTTGGTTTAGTATATATGATTACTACTTGTCCTGTGGAACCATGTCAAATTTAAAAATGCCTTACCAAATTATTTATTTTGTATATACTTATGAAAGTAGACTATCACTTATATCAGCTGCTGGGCTCTGGGACATAATCTAATTATTTTAGGATGTGGACCTCAGACTTCCAGACCTGTAGTCATGATCCACGAATCATATGCCACCCATTGTCATCATTGATCCAACATCAGCCCTCTCCTTCTCTATTAATATCTATATTGTTATTGAGTAATTGATCAATTATAAATCACGAAAATATCTAAGGAAAATATCCTTGAGCATACATCAAACATCTAAAGGATCTTTTACCTTGTTGAGCATTTGTTTAATTATAAATTCTTAATTTGGAAAAACATTGCTAAACACACTATTTTACATAGAAATTTTATTTACCATTTGGACATAGTCGGTCTTCCAGAGGACGAGTAGTATTTCAACAATAGTGTGCGTAGTCTTTAAAAGTACCAAGTTCAAGGCATGAACACTGACTACATGCAACTGTGTCTATATTAGGACTACAAGGATTAGAGCAGGAATCTCACAACCAAGGAAGAATTTATACATCAGCTTAGGGCAGCCATTCTAAGAGTACAAAGAAGAAGAGAACATAAAAAAAAGATTGGCATTCACTATTCTTATCCATGCAATATGCCTACTTTAAATTTCCACTCTCCTTATGCTTCCTATATGTATACAGTGAATACAGTCATGGCACTGACCCTACCAAGAACATTGCTTATGGTTTTAGTTGATGTAGCATGGTATTCTCAGCCATCAAATCCAAAAGAACTGTTTGATATAACATTTTAGTACTATTCTTGTAAAATTATGTATTGATTTTAAAAAGATTTCCTAATTTATATTCATTAATATTCCATCTAATTATAAAAGAAAACTACTCTTAATATCTGTCACTAAGATAATGGGTATAAAGTAGGTATTTTATGCTGTGGACCTCAGCCGCCCAGACCTGCAGGCACAATCAGCAACTCATACAGCACCAGCAGTCATCATTAATCTACTTCTCTATTGATTTACAAGCTATTGGCCACTAATGCTACTGAGATAATTATACATCACAAAAATCCAAGGACAAGACTCTTAAGTATACTTCAGAGTTTCTAAGGCTCTTTTGCCATGATTATTTTGCTATGATTAAGTGTCTATTTTGCTATGCACTCTTAATCTGGAAAAAATGAACACTGTGTCTCACTCATATGCTATATTAACCCTTTGGTGATGGCTGTTGTTATCAGATAATAAATGAGTTTTTAATCAAAATATACACAGTCACTAAAAGTAACATGAACCAACACAGGAATGTTGACTGTATTCATACTGTGTCTATATTATGAATCCAAAGGGCTGAACATGAAGCTCACATCAAAGTGAGAATTTGAAAATCAATTCAGGGGAGAACCATTCTGAGCATATAAAGCAGGAAATATAAATATATTGTCATTCTGCTCACTCATCCATGTTCTCTGCTCACTGGTCTTACTCCTCTCCTCTTATCACTCATTTGCATATGCACTGCACTACTGTATGTTCATATTGAAAAAACAAAGGGCTGCTCCTCTGACTCACCAGAACGTTGCCTATAATTTAATTCATGTGATGAACTCAGCCGTCTCATCTGAATGAGGTATTATTTTGGGTATATATTTTAATACACTCATGCAATTAAGTCTTGATTATAAAATGACATAGAAATTGTATTTATATTTTATGTAACTGTTAATGTAGATTATTCCTAATATCTGTCACTGAGATAATGAGTTTATACTAAGTATTTAATGAGGTGAATCTCAGACTGCCAGATCTGTAGTCCACTCATCCACACCCTCCACTTGCCTGTCTTGTCTCTTTCCTTGTACTCTTCATCCAAGTACATATTAGCCTAATATGTCTGCTTCTTGAGAAAACAAATGGCCATGGCACTCATGGCTTTAATTATGGTTCAGATGGCATCCTTAGTCATATATTGGGGTATATTATTAGGACTCTTCTTGTGAAGTTCCACCGTAATTGGAATATATGCTACAAAATATGTCTTAAATTAAGCGTAAGACGAGACTAGCACTCATAATTGCTGCCAGTGACTGTGGTACAAGCTAGCTATTGTTATGTGAACCTCAGACTCCCAGATCTGTAGTCATGATACGAGAATCATATACCACATCCGGTCATCATTGATCCAACATGAGCCCTCATCTACTCTATTAATTTCTATGTGTTTTTGAGTAATTACTCAGAATATTAAGATAATTATGAATCACAAAAATCTAATGGCAAGGTCCTTGAGTATAATTCAGATCTCTGCAGGATCATTTATTCTGCTGAGTAAATAAATTAAGATTAATATAATTTTAATTTGGCAAAATTTTGTTAAACATTATATTTCATACACTTGCCATGTTTACAATTTTGCCAAGATTATTCCTCCATATTATAGCAGTGTTCCATAAATATGCTGAGCAATCTATGAGCAATATGAACCAAGACATGGACACTGACGATACCCACACGGTGTCTATCCTGCGAACACAGAGGCTGGATCACGAGGTTCAGTTTCAAGTGAAACTGTATAAAATCAGCTTGCAGGGTATCCATTCTGAAAGTATAGAACAGAAGAGGTTATAAAAAGATTGACATTACTCTATGCGGTTTTCTTCTTAAGAAAACAAATGGTGATAGCTGTGACTCTACCAAAAACACTAATACAATTTTACTTTATTTGACATCAGGGTCATCACTGGTGAATATACTACTGTAACATATAGAAGTTGTTCCTTTGTGGAATAATGTCTTGATTGGAAAATGAGTTACTAATATTTGTTTACATCATTTTATATTATTGTATCATTCACAACAATATTTATATTCATCTATTTATAAAATAGACTATCCCTTACATGAATCACTAAGATCACAGGTAATACCCTATACATTTTCTGATGTGAACCTCAGACTCCCAGACCTGTAGTCACCATCCACGACTCATACAGCACCCGCGGTCATCACTGATCCAACATCAGCCCTCCTCTATTAATTTAGGCAAATTTATTGAACAATTGATGACTAGTACTACTGAGGTAATTTTAACTCACAAAAAACTAAGTACAAGATCTTTAGGTACAATTAAGAGTTCTTTAATGGTTATGCAATGAAAAGGACCATTTTCATTACATATCCTTAATTGGACAATACTTTATCAAATTTTGTCTTTCAAATACATTCAGCATTGGCCATGGCTTGTCTTTTTAAGACAGTAAATGGCCTTTAGAACATCAAGAACACAAGATCAGAACACAAACGATACTCACACTGTCTGCATTACAGTCTAAAACAGCTCATTATGAGGCTCATGAGCAAGGGAGAGTGAAAATCTGCTTGGGGAAGAATCCATTCTGAGAGTACAAGACAGAAGAGATCATTAAAACAAAAAATGACATTTTGTTCACTCCCTCATGTACTCTGCTTGTATGCATTAATATCTCTATCACTCACCTAAGTATGTCTGACACTGTCATATGATCTACTAAGGATAGAAACACTGGGCATAGCTCTGACATGTCCATATAAGAAGGTTCTTATAATTTTACTTTATGTGGAATCCTCAGTCATCCTGTCTTCATGTGCTCCTGTGTTCATGAATATGTTAACAGTACATTTACTAATATGCTGCTAATATTACTATTCAGTATTATTTTGGAGATGGCCTTGCTCTCTCATTTATTATGTTTTACTCTAATTATAAATATGGAAAAAACTCATGAACACAAATATTATGATAACATGCTATACTATCTCTAACATTTTAGCACAATTCCACTCTACATGTGTTCTGGTGTGGACCTCAGACTCCCAGACCTGTAATCATGATCCCCAGATCATACATCAGCCGTGCTCATCATTGATCCAACACCACCTTTTTCTTTCTCCTTCACTTTCTACATTTGTATTACTTAACTAGCCATGTCGCTGACAGTATTTCCATAACTATTCATCACAAACTCCTAGCACAGGATCCTGAGGGATTAAAGCTATATAGTCAACAGATCTATGCCACCCTGACTCTGTCTTTTCTCTTAACTTTGGAAATCCTCAACACTGTGTTCATGGTCATATTTAATTGAGAACACAGTTGCAGATGCCTAACGGGAGCCTGTGCATGCCTTTACTAAGAGAGGAGCGTTTTATCAAGGCCACCCAAAGCAAAACAAGAACTCTGCCTCCACTTACATCAGTTCCCTTGCTCTTTAAACTTGAGGCTAAAAACCATGGACCTCCCAGCCAGGAAACAATGGGTCAGTCATCATCCATCCAGGGAGTACAAAGCAGGAAAATAAATAAATAAATAAAAAGATTTGATATTTTTCAAATTATGTCTACATTTCTCCTTTCACTATTTGTTATTTAGGATTTAGGTTGTTAGGATGGTGTCTTGAGAAATCAAAATTAAATTTAAGGTGTTAACCCATATTGGGGCTTAATCCATTAATTACATTTCATATGTGAACTTGGATAAATTCTATATAATCTTTATGCCAATTAATCTTAACAGACTTCTGTATTTTCTGCATGTAGTATCAGAATTTGTGGTCAAATATTTGTTTTCTAATTGATCAATGTCTCAAAATATTCCTTTACATTTGCATTTGTGTGTATATTTGTATCGTGTTTCATTGATCCACTGAGAAAAGAACATGCATGAAAGTGCCTGATTCTAATGCACAGTGCGTGCTCCACAGGCCTAACTTTCATCCCCTGGCTAATGGAGGGAGCACCTGAGATGTGCTGTGATGTGAACCTCAGACAGAAAAATTGTAGTCATCGTCAGTGACTTATAGTGCTGACCCTTGTCATCATTGGTCCATGTTAGCCTTCTTCTTCTCTAGTAATGTGTGCCTATGGCTGTGTTTACTTCTTCAGAACAACCGAATCCTTTGCTCAGATATCATCGATAATCTATAATAACATAGAGAAAAACATTGAGAAAAACAATACATTTAAATATTACTCACACAGGTTTTGGGGTCTTCATATAAATACTGAGAAAAAGTGTGGAGTTTGTGAGCGGGGTCCAGTGGTTAAAGCAGACCAAAGCCATTGTTTCTGAGGGATGAGCACTGTGGACGATGAAAATATAATGACTTAGCTTAGCAAATTTTTTTCTGTAGATGTTTAGATGTTTGTGAATCTGTGGTTATAGCTATATATTTTCAGTTAATAAAATGTAATTAATGAAATTTTTATTTTTTAATGCAAATAATGAAATTTTAAGAGACTAAGAATGTCAACTTTTCTTTAAGTATTAAAGCTAAGACCTACAATGCACCAAGACTGTCCATGTGTCTGTCTGCTACACATCCCCTGCTCACTATGGGAGAGGTAAACCTCCTGAGGGAACCAATGTAGAAGGAAAGAGATGCTGACTCAGTCTCTGCAGCTGTCTGTCAAAAGTAAATATGCACAGAGTCATCTGGTTGCATATGGGATTTTTTAATCCCTGCAACTTCAAGGAGATGGGACAGACACTGTATAATTCTATAGTGTGTCTAAACAAATAAATACAATCACCATGGCAAAAAACATGAGGGCTGGTTTATTTGCCTTCTCTAGAGGATCGGGACCAGACTAATCATGAGTGGTATTTTATAACAAAGGTCCTCCCTGGCCTACACTTTGGCCTCATTAATTGAGATACTAATATCCTTAGTCTTTGTTTGATAGTGCCATTACTGTTGTCAGTTCAGAGCTATCAGAAAATACTAGCACCAGATTATATTATATGTTCACTAATTTAATTGTTTAATTAAACCGAGGAATGGAATTGAAATGCAATAAAAAGTACACCAGAAATCACAGGTGTTCACCTGGGCATGTTGTCAGCCTAGACTCCTGGGTAAGCCCTCTTCAACTGGGATTTCATTTAGTGAATAATCAAATTAGATAAATATTTTGTCCTTTCCTTAATTGAAAAAAAACACAACATATCTGAAAAGAACAAACATTTATCCAGGTATTCCTTGTCTTGCAGAATCAGCCTTAATCGATGCATTCCTAGAGCTCAGAGCTTCATAAATACATTAGTAATGATTCTTATTGCATTAAGCACTCACACATTTGGAAGAGAAACAACCCATTTTTTTGGTGTTCATTTATAGGATTCTCGGTTGACTTGCACACTGCTTTAATGCACAGAAACCCAAGAGTACAACCCGTACTATTTTTGATTTCTGGATTAAGTGCATATCCTTAAGAGCTAATAAATGGGATTTTTTTGCAATGGAACTCAGAGTTACAGGGCTTAATCAAAATCCTCTATTCAGACATTCCAGAGTACTCCTCATTGATCCGTAAGCAATCTTTGACCTCTTTCTTTTTCTTTCAGAAACAGTTTTGTTTATTGACCCATTCATTGTCTCACTGGCAGCAAATACAATAAATATTCATGTATTGAAAAGAAATAGCCAGAAACAATAAGCTTGTGTGGACCCAAGGGCTCCCCACAGGTTCTTTTCTCCTAGTTTAGCTCTTTCCCGACCTTTTCCCAGGGGTCTTTAGTGAACCGTGGGTGGATCAACTCACCAGCCTGCCTCACAGTCCTCGTGTCTGTCCCTCTTTCCTCTTCTGTGTGTCCCTACAGTATGAGGGACCCTCTGATAGCACTTTGCAGAATAATGCAAGCATGCTACTAACTGCATCTCCAACACAGCCCCCCAGAACCTCAGGTAGCTGCCAAGTACGTGAACTGTGGACACTGCAATGGAGAAATTGAATTTTACATTTCACTTCACTTTAATTACTTTAGCTATAAGCAGCCTTGTGTGTCTGGTGGCAGCCCTATTGGACATGCAGCCTGAGATGTTATGAGCAGATAACTTTTAAGTAAACTGCAGTACACGAATAAAGTGCTTTGTGAGTAATATATGCCAACTGGACTGATAGCAATTGTCTCATAATACATTCATATCATTGGTCTGTAGATGAACACTACCAAGAAATCAGCCCTGATTGGCAAGACTCATTGATTATTATGTAGTCATAAAGTGTCTTAACCACAGTAGCAACAGCCAAACTCCCATCTCAAAGAGGAATTCCGTCACCTAGATTCTTCATTCTGTGGTGTCAACTACCAAGTTTTAAAACAATGAGCCATTTAGATTTAGAACATCTTAAAAGCCATTAATTTGGTACTAAAGTATTCATGAAATCAATTCGCATTTTTCTCATTGACCAAAGAATAGGTTACCTTTTCAATTGTCTATTGTTGAGGAGGACGAATGTGCCTATCAAGCAACACAAAGGTCAGAGAAATTTTAGGAAACTTTCACAGAATGGGATGAATTGGTTCATATTCCATTAGCAACTGACCAATGAACTGCACTGTCATGCAATCTATGCATTTACTGATTCATGTATTCTATAATGCTAAGAATCACGTATTATCTATTGTCTTATTCTGAAGACAACACACATTGATCACCATCCCTTTTCAGATTTGCTGCCATCTGCAATTTTGACAACAGCCCTGTCTATCAGTATGCACACTCTTCAGTGTGGTAGCTACCATGGCGTATGACTTGGGAAGTGGCTAGTATGGTTGAGAAAATTATTTTTTTTACCTAATTTGAACTTAACTGTTTATCATGAGATGCATCTGAACAGTGGGGTTTGATTAACTAGTTCAGAAAGTAGAAGGTGCCTAGACTTTGTCTTGGGGAACTTGAAGAGGGTGGGGAGAATTGATTAACTAATTAATTAATTGTGTGTTTGTTTACATTTTTAGTTTTTAATTTTAAAATTAAAAAAAATTAAATTACCTTTGAGGTAAGGTCTTGTGATGTAGCTGAAGCTAGCCTGGAATTCACAGTAATCCTCCTGCCTTAGCCTGTCAAGGATTTAGATTACAAGCATACACTACAATTCTTATGCCCCTATATAATGGATTCAGGCATGAAGCCATATCTTTTACAGACTTACAATAATAGCAACCGTGTTCATCAACCCTCAGGATAATGTGCAAAACATTAAGTGATGTTTCTATTTGTCCATTCATTTATTATAAAATGATCCACAAATTCATTTTAAAAAAGAACAATTAAGTTTCTCGGCCATACTATTGTGTTGCATTTTTCTTTCCAGATGAAAACTAGTGGGAGGACCTGTAACGATCATTCAGTTACAGGGTTCAGGTTTTGTCGGGCCCCCTGTAGCAATGGCTAGTCATTAATTAGCCTTTGAGGTTCTGTTCATTGTGTTGTTTATCAAAATACTTTTTAGTGTGCTTAGGAAAACAGCTCATTGTATTAAGTTGTTAATGAATGTGCTTATTTATATAGTTTTACTAGTTTGATACTATACTAAATGCATAACTTCATTATGTAAGATTATTGGTACATTTTAAAATAAGTCATGCTATGAGCGACTCAGCACCAACACCAAACAATGGCAAAGGGGCTAGCTAAGTCCTCTCACAGAAATGAACAGCAATCTTTGCTTTATTAGCCCCCTTCATAACTGAATGAGGCAGATCCCTTTTTGTCTTTTACTGGTGTGTTGATTGACATTAATAGTAACTCAACACACGTAAACAATGAAAACCCAAAGGCACGTTTCCCATGTACACAGCAGACCTCACAGTCACAGTCCAGGATTAATCAAGACATTGGATTCAGATACCCCAGGCACAGCCATCATCAATCCACAGGTGGTATTCTGTACTTTTATTCAGGCATACTATTCTCAACTTATTCATTGACTCACAAATAATACAATAAATATCCATGAATTAAGGAAGGAAAGAGCCTTGAAGATACAAACACGTCTCAATAGTGCATATCCCACAGAGCGACAGCCTGCCCATTCTGCTGAGAGCCTCAAGAGGGCAAATCTGAATGAATCCAATTCTGTGCACCCTATCAATTGCTGTCATTCAAGGAGCTGTGTCTGAGCTTCTTTCACTTCATATTTATATTTTACAGGTGGCACAATGAACTACTATCTGATGAGAAGATTTGCTGTTTTATTACAGTTGCCCCTCAGTGAGGGGGGACCGCCAATGCAATACAATGGAGAAGTGTCTGGGTCCATTATGATCTAAATCACATTAAAATATTCTGGTTGAAAAGCACTCATCTTTTTATCCTGAGGAATTTGGCTGTGCTTAAGTGGATCCATCCTGATTGCTAGCTCACAAAATATTTTCACCACTGTCAAGCTCATGGCCACCTGGAACCTGAACCTTAGGGACCATTCTACGGACATGATGGCACCCCTCTCCCAACAAGGACAAGGCCTTTCATTCTCACTTACATCTTTTCCAGAGGTAAACAGGCAAGGTCTTACCCAGAAAGTAGCCATGAAGCCATACCAGCTGTGCTCATTCTGAGGAGTAAAAGGCAAACCTGCAAATGAATTAGTGTCATTTAGCTTCTGAGGAGGAACCACAGTTGAGGGGTGATCAATTAGCCATAAACGGTTTGTGTTCCAGTTGTAACACTCGGGAAGGCAGCAGTCCTTTATATTTACTGCTTTATGGGATTTAGAAGCGAGAACAGCACTTTATATTTATGAACCTGCATTAGTTTTTATTTTATTTTATTTTTTTTAAATGTTTTATTTATTATGTACACAGTGTTCTGTCTGCATGTAGGCCTGCAGGCCAGAAGAGGGCACCAGACCTCATTACAGATGGTTGTGAGCCACCATGTGGTTGCTGGGAATTGAACTCAGGACCTTTGGAAGAGCAGGCAATGCCAGGCCCTTAACTTCTGAGCCATCTCTCCAGCCCCCTAGTTTTTATTTTAAATAATGTAATGAACACCACTGAACCCAGCAGTAAAAAAAAGAAAGGAAAAGAAAAATAACTCTAATTATTAGGAACAGCTGGTGTGTTTGTTACCAACAAACATAAGAGCAAAGTTGTCCTTTCAGTTGGACCTTGTGAAAAGCTAGAGAGGAGAGATTTACCATACGGTACAATCTCTGTGATGGTCCAAGCTTAATTTTCCTGGGTAAGTGCAGGCTCATGTTAGTGAGTGTATGCATGCATGTGTGCGTGTGTGGGGGTGTGCATGAGTGCATGTGTGTGCATGTGTGTGTATGTATGAGTGCGAGTGCATGTGTGTATGCGTGTGTGTGCATGAGTGTATGTGTGTGTATGCGTGAGTGTGTGTGTATGTGTCTGTGAGTGTGTGTGTGTGTGTGTGTGTGT
>LOJH01013918.1:11946-22906 GCA_001685095.1 Ellobius talpinus | reverse complement strand
GTACTTTGCATCAAGTTGCAAAGCTACCTCATTTCATAGGCATATGAGCAGAATATTTTACCTTCAGGTGGAGCCGATTAGCTATCCCAGATGACTGCAATCACCAACTACAGGTGACAAGGGGTCTTGTTAAGCCCCCTTCACTGAAGAGCAGTAATTGTTTCTCTTTAGGTCATGTGTATAGTGAGTTTATCTATTCATTTGAATTTATCAGCAGATTATATGTATACTACAGTCTGGGCAACACTTATGAATCTGCTCATCCCACAAATATATACATGTTTAAAAAAGTGAAAATACAAGATTATAATAAAATTTTCTAATCATATTTTCCTGTTAGATTTATTGTTATACTGTTAGAAGTTTTAAAGCGAAGAAATATAATATTATGAAGATATAATTATGTAATCATGGTCCACAAATAAACCATTGTCATTAGTATTGTTTTCATATGGTGGACCTTCCTTCTGCATGAATATTAAAGTGTCCCAAGTATCTTGGGTGAGCTCTGCTCAATTGTATCATAGCACTCACTAGGATTCTGTAGTTGGAAATGAATGCTGTTTTCATGGCAGGTAAACTTGGAGAACAGAATGAAAAATGTCTATTCTTGACTTTTGGATCCTGTCTTCCATAAATATCTTGTAGGAGATCCATTTGTTGCTTTCATTGGCTAACGAATAAAGAAACTGCTTTGGGTCTGATAGGGCAGAACTTAGGTAGGCAGAGAAGACAGAACTGGATGCTGGGAAGAAGGGCAGAGTGAGAGACGCCATGGACCTCCTGCCTGAGACGGACGCTGGTTAGAATCTTGCCAGTGAGCCACAGTCACATGGTGATACACAGATTAATAGAAATGGGTTAAGATGTAAGAATTAGCCAACAAGAAACTAGAGCTAATGGCCAAGCAGTGTTTTAATGAATACAGTTTCTGTGTGGTTATTTTAGGTGTAAGCTAGCTGGGCAGCCAGGTCAAGCAAAGGGACTTCCCCTGATGCAACACTCTAGTTCTAGTTATTTGTGAAGGTGAGTGTCTACTGAGGATTCTGATTCAATTCATTTTATCATTTCAATTCCGCAATTGAATTAGAATGGCATTTCATCCACTGTTTCCAACCTCAGGCTTCTGGTATTCAATTTCTTCAATTTCAGTGTTGCCTTTTTTTTGATCGTTTATTTCCCATTTGGATTTATCGAAGCTTTAAAGCTTCTTATTGAATTTCTAGATGAATCTCTTCCCCTGAGTATGCCATGGACACACACAAACTCAGACGCAAGAAAGGAAATTAGTCCTATTCCACACTTCATAAGACCACTGAAAACTGCCGTTGCTTGTACTACATAATTTGCTCCTTCATTTGATAAATATTTTCAATGACTGACGGGATAATGAGCAATGTAAAAGATGCTTGGGAATCATGACTTAAGCACTCAATGAGTCAAGCTACAAAAATCAATAACTAAGTCTTCAGTGTTTGTTGCAGCTTCTAATTGGTACCCTTGTTTGAAGGCAGTAAGACAAACCACTTATTTCTCAAGGAACTCCACACTAGCACCAACTTTATAAGATAAACAGATCATCAAGAGAATGTCTTGCACTTCAGAAATTTAAGAGAAAACAATGTTATTTCTATAAAAAAACAGGTTTTAAAGTGATTTTGTTTGATTTCTGTTCTGACCTGCTCTTTATATTTCCTTCCATGAGACATTGTGTTTAGTGACTATCTGTAAGCCCCTGTGGCCGTGGACTGCATACATTTATTTTGAATGAGACTCTTGTCAAAGTTTAGCCACAGAATTTTTGCCTTACATGGAACTCGTCTCCAGTGGGCTGGGAGGCACCAGGGTGGAGGACGCTAAATTCATAGACAACCTGTCTTCAAAACACACTCTAAACTGCCTGATCACGCTCAGCAGTCACTAGTGCAGATAAAACTTGAACTTCAGCTTTTTATTTAACTTTAGGTAAATTTTTAAAAAAGAATATCTGAGCTTTGAGTAGAACAGTTTTTCAATCATAGGATTTTATAATTGAAAGTAGCCCCCTGTAACCATGAAGACCAATGTTTTGCCTGATTCAATATTCTAAAGTAATAAAATAATAGCAAAAGGGAACCCCAACATATATTCAAGTTCTGAAAAGGAAACAATGGGGCAGAGGATCTTGGGGAAGAGGTGAGGTTGTGGAGGAAGAGGTATCTGAGAGAGGTGAAGGGAAGGGAAACTGTGGTCGGGCTGCATTGTATGAAGGAAGACTCTATTTTCAATTAGAAAAATAAAATTAAAATAATTCAAACACTATACTTCTGAGAATGGCTATTTAGAAAAAAGAAACTAGACAATGAATATTGGAGAGAAATTAGATTGTGGGTGTGTGTATTGCTAGTGGGAGATTAAAATGTTTTGACCTTTCATTGTGGAAAAGAATATGGAAGTTCCTCCCAACCATAAGCATAGGATTAGTCCGTCCTCCATCAAGTCAACTTTTGAACAGGTATGTGCAGAAGAGTGGCAATAGGACTAGAAGAGATACTAATACCATAGTGCACTACACCAGAGCAGTCAAAGGTGGGTGCAGTATCTGTCCACAGATGCATGGGTAAATCATGACACATACACACTCAAGTTTACAAGCACACACTCACATATTCTAGAATATTACTCACCCTTAGAAAAAAATAAACTTTTGATACAGACAATAGCATCAGTGAATCTTGAAGTCATTGTGTTATACAAAGGGAGACGGGAAATAAAAGAACAAACTTTACATGACTGTGGGCTCCAAATAGAATGGCAACATCCTGAGAATGGGAGTAGAGAAAATGGGCAGTTTGCATTTAATAAATACACAGTTCCACATTGGGAAGATGATGGGAAGGATGGATGGCTATGATAGGTCCTCAGCAATGTGGATGTTCTTAATGCTTCTGCACTATATACTTAAAGTGGCTAAAACTATCACCAAGGAAAACAGTTACAATGATGAATTTTGTGTGTTTTTTCTCACAATAACTAAAGGAAATTTAATTATTGTATTTTATAATATGAAATTTGTATGAAAAATATCATTATAAAAGTTAAATGATAGTTTATGAAATCATTTAGAAAGACAGTCTCAGTCACTAAAGATGGGTTCCATCCCAGAAGAGATTGATGATGTATGAATTTTCATGAAAAGATTTCAACAATTGTCTATTAACCCAAGTATGGCAGAGATAACAGGCCAATGAAATGTCCCACTCAAGTCTCATTTGATGGATCAAAGAGTTTATTGGGTCTATGTTCATAAGCATCTGCAAAGATTCACAGGAGCATGGTGACCCAAAATGCATCACCCAAAAGCCCACTTTAGAGTGGGTGACCACACATGAAAGCTGTATCTTTGAGGTCCCATGTCACCTTAGAGACAACTCTCCCAAGGATCTCTTTTCTCTGACTATCACTGATTTCTTAAACTGGGTGGGACAAGGCCTTGTGAATCCTTAAACTTTCTGAGTTTTCTGTGCTTTATGAATTTCATTAGCTTCCTAAGTCATATGAGTCTTCCCCTCTCTCCAGGAGGGCGTATTTCTACTCAGAGAAAATAGCTACACAATTATCTAACTATAGCTTTGAAAACACATTAATGTTTTTGAAATATGAAAGTAATATCTGGCAACATTTTTCCAGAATGAAATGTTATTGGTGAGAATATTGTGAGTGTTGGGTGTAGAAGGTAACTTTGAGGGTGCTGTTCTGTCCATGGCGGGTGGGATCACTTGTAGTTCCTGGGGATTCTTGAGATGGGAGGTAAAATAAGAAAAAAATAGAGGCAAATGGTGGGAAGCCACTTTCTCTCTTTGAGGGGTCCTTGGCAGTGTGCCCAGTCTTTTGTTCTGGCGCTCAGTACTACAGTGAATGATTTTCTTGGGGAACACAAGGAAAGCCAGCTCTCTGGCAGGGTAATGTGACAGGGCTGGACAAGCAGGAGAGTTGCCCATGGCAATGAGCAGAAGCCCTCAGCTGAGAGTTCATAGCCTTGAAACTGATGGGCTGTAGGGAAATTTCAACATTGATTTTGAAATGAAGGGAATCTGTAAGTATTATCTAGATTACAAACTAGGCAAATATCCCAAATAAATTAGAAGAAAAATTCAAAGATAGGATCCAGTTTTGTAGTTCCTATTAGGAAAAATATCTGCTCTTTTTTTTTGTTAACCTTATGTACTGCTAACATTTTCTTCTACATCAAAATACCTGGTAATGTGAATGTCAAGTATGTTTGATGTGTTATTGCTATAACCTTTAATAAATTAAGTCTACATGGTCCCATGTGCTGGACTCCTTTACTTCATTGTATATTTGCATAAAGTACGTTTACCCTATTTGTTTAAACACTCTTGGTTTATCCACTGGAGTAATTTGAAAACTGCAGATATAAACTGATCATCAGCTGGTTACTGCCTATTTCATTTGGGATATGATAACAAAATACCACAGCCAAGCAGCTCATAAACAACAGACATGCATTTCTCCATTTTCTAAGGCCAAGGCAGAATGGATCCCGTGTCCAGAGAGGGCTTACCGTCTGGCTCGTACACGATACCGTCTTGCTGTGTTCCCACCTGTGGTTAATTGCTGTGTTGAAAATTCAGTTAGATTACTTCAGTACTAAGATGAGGTCCTACAGAACCTGACTTACACAATTTCCCTGCTGCGTTCACACTGTAGGTTTGGGCTCACCTATCTTCTTACTCATATCGTAGTTCCCAAATAGGGTCTGTCCTCCTGGAAGAGCCTCACAGTTGGAAGTTCATCTCTGCTTTTCCTTTTTGCCTCATTAGCGTCACTGGAGGAAAACAGCTGGAAGATGATACTACTTAGCAGTTTTAGAATGAGTCAGGCATTTATGTTTCAGACATTTTAATATTCTTATCTGGGCTTCTTTCCATCTGAAATATAATAGCTTTTTTTTCATGGATGCTAATGCAATTTCCAAGCTTGACTGGTCATTTAGAAGTTTGATCTAATTGAAACAAGACATTACTAGGTATCCTTTTAGAGCAGAGAAATACACTTTTCAGAAATGTGCTTTATACTGATGGCTTGTGTTTTAAATGATTTTGAATAGAAACTGTCATTTTGTATCACTGAAATCTCCATCAGATACATCAGCTTCTATTATAAAAGGTTTTAATGAGTTTTGTATATGCAGAATTTTAAATTTTGTTAAGCAAGGTTGGGTTTGAAAGAACATTATCTGGTTTATAACCATGAAGTATTAGGGTAGAATTTTCATCCCATGGGGTAGCATCTACTAAATGTGTGGGTCACTATTTCTGAGTAGTTGGCTTATCAATAAATGACAGTTCAGGACTGATGCAACTGGATCAGCAAATACTTTTCAGTGAAATCTATTGAGACTGCTTGCATTTATACTCAGAAAAAACATAGATTGTATAAGACTATTTATATTTATTTATATAATACAGTACTTAAAACTTAAATGACAGGTAAGAAGATATATTTAAAGAACTTAACACTACAAGTGACTTAAAGCAGAAGTAGCCATGTGTAAACCCAGTGTTTAGACACTGTTTTCCCAAGCGTCCTTGTTAAGCATTTAATCCCACCTTAATCCAGACAGGACTCTTCCGCTTACCTGAGCATAGGGTATGGGATAATTCACTTCCAACTTCAGCATGAAATAAAAAGTCAAAGGAATTTAATCACCTGTGTGGTCCACACATCTACTTGTATATGGGGAAATGAGAATTGGATTGTTATTAATTGGCTGAAACAAAAGAGTTCTAATGTAGAAAGAATAGAGGAAAAAAACAGCAAATACCGCAGAAGCATGGAGCATCCACTGTGGCTCGTTTCAGGGTAAGCTGATCAGTAGGCATCTGATAGAGTGAGAGAGGTCTCTGCCTTGAGAGAATTGCCCAGGTCCATCCTAGACAAAGGCTGTCTGCAATGAAGGATGACCGGATGAGTTCAGTAACTCATTCTAGCTTTTCTGTTATCACTTCCACCCTAAGATTACCCAGGTTTATGCTGTGCTTTTCATCAAAATCTCAAAGGAAAATTTTAATTATCTATGATATTTTCTCTTCCAACATCGAAACTGAGACTAGGGAAAGTAAATCGCACATATTCTGGGGCAGGTATTTATTTTTTTGTTTGCTCATTTTGTCCACATGTGCATGTGCCATCTGCCTAGCTGGAACGCTGCATAACAGACAAGACTAGATGACACCAAAGAGCACCCAGTGCTTCTGGTGAAGACTTCACAGCTGGCTGCCAGCATCATGGAGGACTAAGAATAGCACTGTTTGATGCTTTTATCCTCTAGAAAGTCCAATAGCAAATCCATGGATTGGGAGGTGTTCTTTCCCAGCAGTCAGCTGTCAAGGTCAGTTATGAAATTAGTGGGTCTCTTTGAACTTGCAAAGGAGAATGCATAGTGTGTTGTTGGGGCAGCGCACACATTGCATAGAGACTGGGAGAGGAGCAATTTCCTTCCAGGAGAAGCAGAGGAACTGTGCAAGGATGTGTGGGCCAAAGAAGCTCAGCCTAGAGCAGGCCCTTCTATCCTCACAAGGTACCAAGTGGCATTCAAACAGGTAAGCTGTGGCAGACAAATCAATTTGGGGACATCTCTGGTGGATTGTTGCCAGATGTGAGAACCCTGACGCTTTCTATGGAATCCTCCTTGCTGATTTCTGTATCAGGTGAGTCATTTGCAAAATGCAGAGAAGGTCATATCATCCCTGGTCCAAAATGGGCAGATTTTTTCCAACTTCCCAAACATGAATTCTGCTCCCCTGGGTTAATGTTCTGAAACCCACTGACAGATTCTGTATCTACACAGCTTCTCCCTAAGCTTTTACCACTCATCAGACTTTGCATCTCTGACCTCTTTACTGTTTCATAGGCCAGGAAACACTGTGTGCTACCCAGATTAGTCATAGGCTGTGCAATGCACTGCACTGCATTGCACTTCCAGCTGCCTTGTGCTTCCCCGGCAACATATAGTCTTGCTTTCTTGCCTTCGCTTTCATAATAATGTGATGTATGCAATCAAATAAGATGTTCATTCATGAAACAAAACTGTTAGGACTTGTTTCCATGGAGCGCTGGCCTATTTTCAGCCACTACTGCCCTCCTGCAAGCAACTCCCTTATCTACAATTGGATGAACATGTGCTATGGGTCATCACAAGTTTCCTTGCATCTTTTGTAGTACTCTGAGCCATTGAGACTCCACTGTCAGAATTGTTGACTGGCATCGTGAAATCCCTTGACCAAATGAACAAAAAGGCAAGTTTGCCAGCATGCTGTTGAAACAAAGAATGATGTTACAGCAATACTCAGCAATGCCACATGACCCCTTAGCGGGGCAAACTCTCACCACCAGCAAACTTTTTAATCATCTCATCTTTAGGGAGTCGATGCAGCTGGAAACATCATCAAAATTTCACAGAAATTTACATAAAACCAAAAGCCGTCTTAGCTGTGCTGAGTAATAAAAATCGTACATCTTTCCAATTAGATGGCATTGTGCCTGTGAGTGAAGAGAGTGTGTGTGTGAGTGCTTTCCTGGGGAGACTCACCTACCTGGAGGCAGCTCCTCTCTGGTTGTGGTTATGTTTCCTAAGCAGCCCTGGGTCACGTCTGAGAGCTCGGAGTAAATTCAGACCCTACAAATTCTGCTGTAATCAGTGTATGTGGCTTTGCATAATTTGTGCATTTGCAAGTTTGCAAATGAATATACAGATTCTACTAACTCCCTTCTGAAGTGTGCTGTCTACATTTCGGTAATAATTTACGTGTAAAGAGTGGAAATGTCTAGGTTAGATTAATGAGGAGCAGCTGCAGAATAGCAATTCCAGGTACATATCCTGGAGGTTGTCACTCTTCTTAGTTTTATTGCCTTGTTATCCTAGCTTAGCTCTTCATTTATCTGCTTATTACAAAGGGGCAACCTTTATTTTATTTGGAATCATAATCTTGGTTCCCACACTTTTTGTATCCACAGGATGATGACTTGTTTGAAGATCAACCTTAAGTTGGTCAGGCTGGGAAAGCAGAAAAATGAGTGTGTTAGAGACAGGATGAGGGGCTGGGGCTGCTGCTCCTGGTTCAGCTGGTCAGTCATGAACATACTGCCTTAGAAGGTGGGACTCCAGGAACTGATGAGTGCCGCCCACGTGGGGGCGCTGTGACGCCACACTGTGACAGGGAGCCCTACAAGGGCCCAAGGAAGCAGGCACAAAAGGACCCTTGGTTGTCTGCTCTGGAGCAGGACCCAGTCAATCAGAGAGAGACCTCTCAGTTCAGGGAAGGGTAAGAGAGTCAGGGCCCTAGTAGGCACTAAAGAGTGAATTCCGTGTCCCTTCTTGGGCAGTGGAGGATAAAGACATAAAGAAGGCAAGGGCAGGGAACTATGGTCCGGCCAGGCATAGTAGTTAGCAGAGGGAAAGTTAATACAGAAGGAAACGTGGCATGATGTGGATATGGGGGACTGGAGTTCAGTTTGGGGATCCTACCTTTCAGAGTTAAATCTGTCTTTCCGTAGGTTGCACTGCACCAGCGTGTCTTGCAAGGAGAGTAATCAGAGCATGGCATACACACTGTATCAGGAGACTATAGCTTCAAACCTCCAAATACTGCCCTCACAAGCCCCAGACCCTGAACAAGGTGGTATTTAAGGTTTTTGATGCTACCACGGGTTGAAAGCTGCTCGGCTGCGTGACCCTTTGTTTCCTGGGAGCAGATGAGTCATGGGAACAGCTTGGAAGGTTTTGCCCTGTGTTATTCATACCTTAAACACAAGCCAGCCATTGAGGGCCCCAACAAACTCTTTCTCCTGACTCTTAGGCCCAGTGGATTCCAGAATCATACAAACCCCAAAGCATCTTATCAAAGCCAAAAGGACAGCTAGCAACAATGAGATGCTCCCCCATCTCTGGACCCCTCTTTGTTTCAGAAGTCCACAGTTCAATATTACAATAGAGAAGAGAGATGAAGGAAAACGTCCTTATTAGATTTGTAGCACAACTATTTGGTGACTATTGTTCTGAACGGAATCTGAGCTCTCTAGAGCTGAAGGACTCTGCACTGTTCCACTGGGCCATCAGCAAAACATCCCTGCCCCTGCTCAGGAAGGAGTCAAGATGGGTCAGATGCTGCCAGAGAACTTGCTCAGGCCCTGAGAAGTGACAGGCCTTTTTCAGACACTTGTGGCTGCGTAAATCTGTTTAGCCTGCTTAGTGCTCACAGAATTTGCACAAAATAAACATCACTTTACCTGCACTTGCATCTGAGGTGGAAACAGCTTTCCTGGTTCCATATTCAATAACTAACTACCTGATATTTCTTTTCCCAATATGTATTGCTTCCAGTTTCCTTACCAATTGCTGTAGATCCGTTCCCTCACCTGGCTTCTCCATCTCAGCCTCCATTAGCAAGGTGGAGTGGCATAAACTGATTATTTCAACCTCTTCCCAAGCAAGCCTAAGGAATACACAACTTTGAAACAAGTATCTACACTGGCAAGAATGAAGGCCTACTTTTCTTTAGTGTAGTTAAATGGGAAGGGAGAGACTTCAAGACCTCTGTGATCTTCATAGATGTCACAAGGATGTTTTGCTTCCTGCCTTTAGTGAAAACTGGTTAGAGAACGTGCAACCTTCAGGAGCAACTATGATGGAAAAATCAATTCTCCTTACTCCTTAATTTTATTCTTTCATTTCACATTTTCGGACAACTACTTTGCATAAGACATTTTCACAGAGGACATCAAATACAAGAAAGAAAAAGAAAAAGAAAACCGGTTTGTGATCTCACATACTGTGCATCCACAGTAGTCTTTCTTTGATTTTCCACCTAACCTCTTTAGACAAATTTTTATTTGACAGTGGTGGAAAGATTTGCATGAGATCTGCCATTGCAACTGTTGTTAAGTCTATAATGCAATGTTATATTGCATCTGGGCTCTATAATTTACAGCAGATCTCCAGACTTCTGCACCCTGCATATGGCAAACTTTCCACCTTTCATCAGCAGCTCTCACTTGCCCCCACCTGCCAGCCACTGGCAGCTGCCATTCTGCCCATTGTTTCCCTGGATTTATCTTCACATAAGTACAACCAGGCACTTTTTTTGTATCTGTCTTATGTAAATTAGCATAATGTTCTCCAATTCATGGTTGCAGTTAAAATGGAAAAATATTGTTTATAATACTTCATAATATTCCATATTATTTAATATTATATGGAAGCAGCATGTTTAAGACCTGAAATATTATAAGTTCTCTTATGAAGCCACCCAACACACCAGTTGCATGGTCCACTACAGAGCTGAGCACACTAAGTGCATCAGTGCATTATTACAGATCAGTTAGGATTAGTGAGCTAACTCAGAAACAAATGACAAAGGCATTATCATTTATTGACAATTGACTTTATACCAAATAAAAACTCCTATTTATAAAATTTCAGTTAAGTCCATGTATCATAGAAAATGTTAAGAGGTAAGGTATATTATTGTTCTTATTTTATAGATGAAAAATGACCTGTGTGTGTAATAATTTGACCACATCAAATAGATGCCCCCATGCAATTAAATTCCTGGCCTAACTCCCATATTTATAACAGTATATTACAGTGCCCATTTCATGAAAAAGATAACTGACTTCAAAATCATAGTGCTACCCTTTCCAACCCTTCCGTATCTGCTGATTCTAATGAAATCATTAAGAAAATTTGTCTTGCCTGGGAGATAGATATGGAGGGCAAAACATCTGCTCACTGCCACTACATCTTGTTCTTCCTCCCATTCCAACATGAGCTCACCAAGGCAAGGCAGGCCACAATTCTTAACTTGTTCAACTGAAACTTTCCATCTTTTTTTAAACATTTTATTTTATTTATTTTAATATTTATTTATTTATTATGCATACAATATTCTGTCTGTGT